>OV651820.1:59065121-59091122 GCA_927349885.1 Psylliodes chrysocephalus
ATGGAATGACACTAATGACAGTGACAGTTTGCTTGATTTGGTACAGTGTTGCCAGAATATGTTTTTGTTATGTACCAGATTCCTTAAATGTACCAAATTTTTCGAATTCTATTTGCAGTGACATCTAAATTCATTGAAGAGGAAAAAAGGAGGTCTTTATTGATAACGAACCCAAACAAGGAACACAGTACATATATAGTTTACACATGAACACTGATGCACGCAGAAAGTACTACATCTAGTGCAATTGTGAATTGTACTAGACTGGCAACATTGGTTTGGCAACCTTGTTTGTGAGCGGCGCACCAATTAGTGTGTTCTTTGACAGTTTGAAGGATTTGTTGGCGTGTTGTCTTCTCTTTCTAGCTATATACATTCGGCATATCGTCTCACTCGTGTTAGGCTCACTCATCATAATGCGCCATAGACACAGTATACTTAAATATACTGTGACACAGAGACGCGATCAGCCAGAGGACAATGATGTACAAAAAAATATAGATTAATACGTATGAAAATAAAAATATTAAAATTAAATTTATATTTTTATGTTATTTATGTAATATTAAAATTATGTGTTTTTATGAAATTTAACTGGGTGTTCACTGCACAAATGAACCAATGATTGAAATTATTGACGGGTGTGCAGTTGACCCGTGAGTTTTGTTGTGATTCTGTTCTCGTAAAAGTTCAAATTATTTCACAATTTACGAATTATAATTTAGTTTGATAGTACCAAACGGCTTATAAAGTGTTCTTTATCATTAGAAAGTGAAGGTACGTTACAGAAATTTGTTTTTACTTTCCATTGAGCAGTGTTATGTTTTGAATTGACTCGAAAATAATTTATCTACTGCTTTTTTTCTCAATTTCAACCTGTTGGGTGCGAACCAACTGCACACATATACTTGAACATATATAATGTAAAATGCCCGAATCATGTGCTAAATGTAAATTGAAGAAAAGGGAAGAGAATCTTGTCGGATGTGAGGGTCCATGCGGTAATTGGTACCATCCAGATTGTGTTTTATTAAATGATGCTGAATTCAAATTACTACACAAGTCCCGTAATCTTTATTTCATTTGTAACACATGCAAGAATAAAATTGAAATTGTCGATAAAACTAATAATGACCAATTTAAAACAAAAGTTGATGATATTGAGTCTAATATCAATAAGATGATAGCCGAAGTTGTCACGTCTACAATTTTCGAAAGTTTTCGCCAAGAGATATTTCAGAAGTTAGAATCTTCATTTGTGAGTGTTAAAGATTTAATCTCTCTAAAATTGACTACACCAAGCGAGCCAAGTTATTCCGATGTTGCTAATAGGTCAAAATTCATTCTTCAACCTAAAAATACTACTCAACCCATAGCTGCTACCAAAGCCGAAATCCTACGAAGTGTTGACCCAATTAAGACTAACATTAATGTTTCAAATGTATCTACTACACGTCAAGGTGCCTTGGTTATAAGTTGTGATAACAAAGACGATTCATCCAGATTCCAGCAGATTATCAACACCAATTTGGGCGACAAATACGAAATGAAGTCTATTTCTTCTTTACATCCGCGCATTAAAGTCACGAACATGTCCGAAAAATTTGATGATCCTATTCTACTGGACTATCTTAAATCCCAAAACAGAAGCTGCTTTAACGAAAACTCTACCATTGAAATTATATATACAAAACTGCATAAAAGAAACAGTAAATTTTTCCAAGCTGTCGTACAAGTTGACACGGCCACCTATCATAAGGCTATGAAACTCGGTAAGCTCACTGTTGGTTTCGATTTTGATTGTCCTGTTTATTGTGCTGTTGAACCACGCAGGTGTTATAAGTGTTGGGGTTTACATCATTTAGCAAGCCAATGTACTAAAGCTGAACCAACCTGTCCTAAATGTTCTCTTAATCACGAGCTCAAAGACTGTAAATCTAATACCAATAAATGCATTAATTGTACTTATCTAGTAGCAAATCATAATATAAATACCTCTGTCAATCATGTAGCATGGGATAAAGATTGCCATTACTATAAACGAGCTCTGACAATGTTTAAAAATAAAATTGTACCGTTACCGTCACAGTAGCAACCATTGAAGGTTTCCGTATCTGGCTCTGATAATTGTTCACAAATTAGTCTTCAACTGTATTACCAAAATGTTAGAGGGTTAAGAACAAAAACAACTCATCTATTTAACAATGTTTCTGCTGCTACACAGTATGCGGGCTACTTCTTTACAGAAAGTTGGTGCAACAGTACCATAAATAATGCTGAGCTATTTGATCTTGCAGTGTTTGATGTTTATAGGGTCGATCGAGATTACGAGTTAACACAAACTTCAAGGGGGGGAGGAGTTCTTTGTGCCCTTAAAAAAGAATTAAATGCAGTTCTGATTGATACGTCTGATGTTTGTAGCTCTATTCCAATAAACAAAATTGATTTTATTCTTGTAAAAATTAAACCTCACTATCAGTGTACCTTTATTTTACTCATATACATACCGCCAGCTTGTTCTGCTGATGACTATGAGGCTGTGTTCGAGGCTATATCATTACTTAATATTCTTTATGATAATCATCTTCTAGTACTAGGAGATTTCAATGTGCCAGAGTATATTTCTCAAATAAACAATTCTAGCTGCTCGCCTAGATTGAACGTTGTACAATCATTTGCGAATTTTGTTAACTTAAATCAATTCAATTTGATAGAAAATACATATCATCGTCTGCTTGACTTAGTTTTTTCCAATTCAGCATGTCACGTATATAAAGCCGATGAAGTAGTCTTAGATGAAGATGAATATCACCCCTCTTTGTTTGTGTATTGATGTCCCCATTAAAATTAGAGTTAAGAGCTTACAGTGTAAACCAGACCACGTGCAGTATAATTACAATAAAGCAGATTTTCCAAAATTATACAACGCACTACTCAATATCAATTGGAGTTTTCTTGATTCTGCAAGCAGCGTTGATGAAAGTGTTCAACTTTTGAACAATAAATTGTTTATTATTTTTAATAAGTATATACCTGCTAAAAAACCTAACCTTAGGACCTACCCTCCTTGGTTTAATGGTCGTATAATACACATGATTCGTGAAAAAGCAAAAGCCCGAAAAACCTACAAATCCGCTTATTCCATAGATGCATTTACTAAATTTAAGAACCTTCGAGACCAAATTAAACTAGACATTTCTATAGCTCACTCCTCATATTTAAGGTCAATTGAAAATAATATTAAAAATGATCCAAAACAATTTTGGTCATTCATAAATTCTAAAAATTCTTCCTATTCCATACCCACTACTGTTGAATATAACAATGACTGTATAGAAGATCCACAGGCAATTGTTCAAGCTTTTGCAGATCACTTTTCAAGCAATTTCTCCAAGCCAACTCAAATAAATCACTTCATCCACGAATCTACCATTAGTTTACCTCTGCTTCACTTTAATTCTGTATCTCAAGATCAAGTTATTAAAGCCCTAAAAAAGCTTAAGCCCAATATGTCAATGGGTACTGACCTTATTCCTTCGTTTCTTGTCAGAGACTGTGCACTAATTTTGGCCACTCCGTTGAAACATATTTTTGATTTAATTTTGAAAACATGTATTTTTCCTACTGTCTGGAAAATTTCCAGAATTACTCCGGTACATAAAAAAGGTAGCAAAAATAATGTTTGTAATTATCGGCCCATAAGCATTCTTTGCAATTTTGCTAAAGTATTCGAAATAATTACTCACGATCGTAATTCCAATCATGTTTCCCGTCTTATATCTTGTGATCAACATGGATTCATGAAAAATAGATCTACAGTTACAAACCTTGTATGTTCGACGCAATTCATTTCGGAAGCCTTGGATAGAAGAAGTCAAGTTGATGTAATATACACAGATTTCTCCAAGGCCTTCGACAAAATTGATCATTCCATCTTGCTCCACAAGTTAAGTTCCATTGGTTTATGCGATCAAATCATTCAATTGATTGGTTCGTATTTGTTGGGTAGGCATCAATATGTTCAATGTCGTGGTTATAGATCAAAAAATTTCGAACAAACATCAGGAGTTCCACAGGGATCAATTTTAGGTCCTCTTTTATTTATAATTTTTATAAATGATATAGTCGCTAATATCGAGCATATTAAAGTTTTAATGTATGCCGACGACCTAAAATTATTGCTTGAAATCAATTCTGTTAACCATTGCTTGCGACTTCAAAAGTGTTTGTCCGACATTGCGAAGTGGTGTCTCGATAATTCACTCCCTCTAAATCCTGAGAAATGTTCCGTAATGTCGTTTACTAAAAAAGTAACACCTATAATTTTTGATTACAAACTACAGAACATTGTTCTAAATCGACCCGAATGTATAAGAGATCTCGGAGTTTATTTTGATCCTGAACTATCTTTCGTTAAACACATTGAAACGATGTTATCTGCTGCTAACAAGAGCTTAGGGTTTGTTATTCGAAGCTGTAAAGAATTCCGAGACATAGTCACCTTAAAAACTTTATATATTAGCTTTGTACGGTCAAAACTTGAATACTGTTCTGTTGTTTGGAATCCCGTGCATAACATTTGTACTGATTTACTCGAAAAAGTTCAAAGAAAATTCATGAAATCGGCTTCCTATGTTTTAGATGGTATATACCCTGCAAGGGGATATCCCCACGCTTTACTAATATCTAGATTCAATCTTTCAGAGCTCGTGATACGCAGAAATTTGCAACAGGTACTCCTACTTTATAATCTTTTAAATGGCTCAGTCGACAGTATTGATTTGTTAAATTACGTCAATCTAAAAATCCCCCGTGCTGGATTAAGAGTTTACTTGAGTTTCTACATGCCTGCTTCTAGAACTAATGTTTTAAACTCATCTCCAATGTACCAATCTATTCAGAAATATCATGAAATTCAAGACAGCTTGGACATTTTTGCAAGTAAAAAACATATGATTAAAAATGTTTTTTCTTTGTAAATGTAAAAAAAATGATGTACAGCATGTAATGCAATGTAGACAACCATTTTTTTTTATCCTGTGTTCGGTCAGTTTTTCTGGATGTTTACATTGTATTGTATAGCTTTTTAACAATTTTAGTTGGGTGGTGTAACAAATAAATAAATAAATAAATAAATAAATAAATAAATAAATAAATAAATAAATAAATAAATAAATAAATAAATAAATAAATAAATAAATAAATAAATAAATAAATAAATAAATAAATAAATAAATAAATAAATAAATAAATAAATAAATAAATAAATAAATAAATAAATAAATAAATAAATAAATAAATAAATAAATAAATAAATAAATAAATAAATAAATAAATAAATAAATAAATAAATAAATAAATAAATAAATAAATAAATAAATAAATAAATAAATAAATAAATAAATAAATAAATAAATAAATAAATAAATAAATAAATAAATAAATAAATAAATAAATAAATAAATAAATAAATAAATAAATAAATAAATAAATAAATAAATAAATAAATAAATAAATAAATAAATAAATAAATAAATAAATAAATAAATAAATAAATAAATAAATAAATAAATAAATAAATAAATAAATAAATAAATAAATAAATAAATAAATAAATAAATAAATAAATAAATAAATAAATAAATAAATAAATAAATAAATAAATAAATAAATAAATAAATAAATAAATAAATAAATAAATAAATAAATAAATAAATAAATAAATAAATAAATAAATAAATAAATAAATAAATAAATAAATAAATAAATAAATAAATAAATAAATAAATAAATAAATAAATAAATAAATAAATAAATAAATAAATAAATAAATAAATAAATAAATAAATAAATAAATAAATAAATAAATAAATAAATAAATAAATAAATAAATAAATAAATAAATAAATAAATAAATAAATAAATAAATAAATAAATAAATAAATAAATAAATAAATAAATAAATAAATAAATAAATAAATAAATAAATAAATAAATAAATAAATAAATAAATAAATAAATAAATAAATAAATAAATAAATAAATAAATAAATAAATAAATAAATAAATAAATAAATAAATAAATAAATAAATAAATAAATAAATAAATAAATAAATAAATAAATAAATAAATAAATAAATAAATAAATAAATAAATAAATAAATAAATAAATAAATAAATAAATAAATAAATAAATAAATAAATAAATAAATAAATAAATAAATAAATAAATAAATAAATAAATAAATAAATAAATAAATAAATAAATAAATAAATAAATAAATAAATAAATAAATAAATAAATAAATAAATAAATAAATAAATAAATAAATAAATAAATAAATAAATAAATAAATAAATAAATAAATAAATAAATAAATAAATAAATAAATAAATAAATAAATAAATAAATAAATAAATAAATAAATAAATAAATAAATAAATAAATAAATAAATAAATAAATAAATAAATAAATAAATAAATAAATAAATAAATAAATAAATAAATAAATTATAGGAGATTTAATATTTTTGTATTTTGGTTTCAGACGCAATGGTGGAATATGCCATGTATGGCTCAGCATTATACTTGGCGGACTAAGTATGTTGGCCAAAGAAACAGGTGTTACTGTTTTCATCATCAATCTGGCTTACGATTTTCTGCTCCATTGGCAAGATTTAAAAAGGTAAAAGAAATATTTTGTACTCCTAATTAATTTGCTAGGGTTATAATACAAGGCTAGAAATTTACGAAACGAATTACAAAAATATAATTAATTTTAAATATAAATATTAAACAAAATACTAGAAAAAAACTATGTTAAATCATAGGTGTGCATAAAGTAGTTTACTTAACTGGATTACATAATTCTTGATGTCGCTCTTCAAAATCCTTTAAATTTTGGTGGAAACGTTCCCCTTGTTCGTCACTTATACTTCCTAAGTTTTCAGGGGAAAAACTCAGATACGAGTGCAAAAAATGAATTTTTAATGACATGTTTAATCCCATCTGTTAAAAAATTTCCAATAAATCGGTAATAATTTTTTTGTAATTTTTACTTTTTTATTTCCCAAAAATTCTTCCACAACCATTTTGAATGACTGCCAAGCACATTTTTCATTAACAGATAAAAAGCTTTCAAACTGAGAATCTTTTATAATTTTACAGATCTGTGGGCCAATAAATATACCCTCTCTCAGTTTTGCTTCTGTAATGCTTAAAAAGGTTTTTTGTAAATACCGGAGAGCATTACTATTTTTATCAAGCGCATTCACGAAATATTTTATGAGTCTCAATTTAATGTGTAAAGGAAGTAGAGTGGTGTTATTTGGATTTTTTAACAGTTAGTGTTTAACCTTCATTTTGCCCAGAATATACTCATTCCGAATAGGCCATTATTTTCTTACATAATGATGTTGACTGCAGGAAGAGGTTGTGACGTGATATATGTCTGCTAACACTTTAAGGTTAAGGGAAGGTAGGTAAACATATTTATATACATTTCTTTCGGGGTATATTGTAACCAGTGTAATCTTTTACAGAAACCTACTATATCCAGTATGGATCAAAATTAATTTTACGACCTTGATTTTACGACAACTGAATATTGTACCTAACTAATAAGGATGATTTAGTTATTAATTAACAATTATATTTCTGCCTCGTCTCGTAAATAAGATATATGTCGCCCCCTTGTATATGCTTCGATTCGACCACATAGTTGAAAGCTGGAACTATTTGATATATTCCCTTCTCCACCAATCCCCTCATTTCAACACTTTGCTTTAGTCTTTGTTTTTGTGTCGTAAAGATCACATCTATATTATATTTCCTAAAAAATTCAAAAACAAAGTGTACCGATGACTAAACCTAATAATAAACCAAAAAAAAAGTTGAATAAGCGTTCTCCGCGTTAGAACGTGTTGTATAGATGGTTTAGCCAGAGATTCATCGATTTAATCTACAAAGTTTTTGTTTTGTTAAGCAATTCTCTCGTCACATCAACAGTAAAGTTACTGTCATTGAAAACGTTAAGTAATTGCCTTAATGCCGAAAATTAATACGTATTTTATTTGTACGATTTTTTTCACTGCTAAATAGTTAGGTATTGAACGATAATTTTTAGTATTTTTTATGATACCTACTGGTAAAACTTCATTTCTTCTTTACCATTTTAAATTCTAGAGTAGGGTGCTTCAAAAAAAATTTTATTTTTTTTTTCGCTCTTACCCTCTCAAATGTTTCTATTTAATATAAAAAAAATCCTCACCAAATATGGGCGTTCCAGCTCAACTCTAAGAGGTCGCTGTTTTAATTTTAGTTTCCCATTTAATTAACATGGGGAAAAATAATTTAATGTTTGGAATTTTATATCTCTGTTTCAAAGTAACTTATAGTAATGACCATAGCAGTTTCTTATATAAAATTTGACGCTCTACAAAAAAGGTCTCTTATGATTTTTCGTTAAATTGATTTCTTCTAGAGTTATTCGAGGTCAAAGTTTGATCAACATCAAATTTTCTGGTATTTTTAAATTTTATGTTAAAATTAACAGACGGGTGGTGAAAGGGGGCAAAACAAGACAGCAGGGGTGGGATGGACGGGCAAAATGGGGTACCCAAAAAATTTCGTAAAAAAAAATTTTTTTCGGTTTCTAAATTATTTAAAAATCTATTGACTTATAAGTTCACGCCTTTAATTGAAAAAAATTATTCTGAGCCTGTAGAGCAAGAAAAAGGAAAATTTGAAAAAGTTTTCCATCGAACTTTTTTTATGGATTGTATGCAGACTAAGGTGCTTCAAAAAAAAATTATTTTTTTTAAATCTTACCCTGCTAAATAATAGAAAAAAATCCTTCTGCAAAGCAGGCACTGTACAGCTTAACTCTAAAGGGTTGCTTTTTTTTTTCTAACTAGAAATAACACCAATTAATTGTTATTTCTCAAAAATAACCATCACATATTCAGAAAGCTGGATTTTCAAACTTTACGAATTTCTGTAATCAAATCTGATTATCTCAATTAGAAGATTAAACGAAGTCGCTGTAATCTAGAATTTTTTCACTAGAAAAAATTAAAATAATTTTTTTTACATGTTTTATGTCAAGTTTTTCGTAATAAGTTGTTCCCAGAGTACTTTTTAATGATTCACAAGTTTTTAAAACGGTTTATAATTTGTCCGCCAGGTGGCAGTATTTATTTTGGTCAGTTGAATCTGACAGCTGTTTCATGTGTGTATCTCATCGTCTGCTGAAGCAGTGTGTTTATTTGTATTCATCTTCCATTGAATATTTAAAATTATTATTAATGCAAAATGACTGGCAAGGAAGTTTATTTAATTGGATATCCTGTCAAAAAATTGAGTATCCGAAAATTGCCTACGATAGAAAAAGTTTTGCAATTGTTTTTTTTCAAGCATTTAAATTCTAACCTAACTATCCGGCAGTGTTTTAATGAAGTGGTTGATGATGTTATTAAAGTTTGGGAACCGACAGGTATTCCTGTGTGTCAACCATACAATGCTGTCACTAAAATAATGAAAATATATCGAGAGTGGGAGCTTTTAAAGAAAAATAAAAAAACAAAATCTCACAAACAAAAGATAAAAGAACATACATTTTTAAATCGACTCAAAAATTTATTCAACATATCTAGTCGTGATCCAGAGCATACTTTGACTGAAACTCAACGTACATTTTTAAAATATGAGTGGAAAAGTTCAAATCGACACAGCATTTTTTTAAGTTCCATTAATCCAAGAGAGGTTCCGGAGGCTACGGTAAATGCAGATGACAACGTTCAAGGTACCTATCACATGATTTAATTAATTTTTGAGGATCCTAATTAATGTTGTTATTTTCAGGATTACTTCAAACTTTAAGTCAAAGTTTCAGTCAAAGTTTAAGTTACAGTTTAAGTCACAGTTTTAGTCAAAGTTTAAGTCACAGTAGTAGCACAGGTTTGGCATTATCATCAAAATCTCTAACATCTTCATCCCTAGAACGCACTTGTTCCAATTACTCCGACGAATTAGATGCTGATTGTCCATCAGAAAAACTCGATTTCATAACTCCAGGTCTTCTTGCTACTCTTGATCGAACTAATACGAGTGATAGGAATGCAGCATTTATTATAGCTGCAGTTGCTAAAAGTTTGGGCGTAGATCTTGATAGCACAGTCTTGAGCCATAGTACGATTCGCAGAAAACGTATAGAAATACGCGAAGAATTCACAAAAGAATTAAAAGAAGTTCTTCAAGTAGCAGATCATTTAATCGATGGCAAACTACTTCCTGAAGATCATGGAATAAAAACTGTTGATAGATTACCAATAATCGTAACTGGACTAAACATTGAACATCTATTAGGAGTTCCTAAGATTGACAAAGGTACAGGAATAAATCAAGCCACTGCAATGATCGAAGCTTTAGACGATTGGGACTTGAAAAATCGCGTTAGAGGAACGTGCTTTGATACAGCTGCAGTAAATACTGGTAATAATAATTTTTTTGATTCAATTTATTTAAAGAGATCATATACTTTAAATTACTTGTCTGATTTGGAAATTAAACAAATTAAATTTTTATATGCAAAGGTGTGAAAAGTGGTTCATGTGCTGAGTTGGAAAAGTTTTTAGAAAGACGCCTTTTACATTTTGCTTGCCGACATCATGTTTATTGAAATTATTCTCAGAAATGTTTTCGAAGTTTCATGGCCAGTAACAACAGGACCCGAGGTCGGAATTTTTAAACGATTCCAAAAGAAATGGAGAGAAATAGATTAGTCAAATTATAAAATCGGTTTACAAGATGATGCAGTTGTTAATACTTGCCACCACCTGTAGAGGCCTTAACTTGACAGGTCTACTTTCAAAAATGTTAGTTTTTTAAAAAAACAACAAGGTTGTTTGAAATAGGCCTTATCTTTTAATCTGTTTAATGTATGTGATTTGTTTTGTATAGTCTTGAATATTTTAAATTTTACTATTTCAATTGACTAATATTTGTTTTTCAAATATTTTTAACTTTTTATTACTTGTAAACTTTGTTCATTTTACAATTTATTTCACCCAACATTTGATGAAACTTGTTTTGTAGTATTCCCTAGTGGATGGAGAGTATGGCGAGCCTGAAGATGAAGTGATGACACTTCGAAACCGGTCGCACTCAATGTTTTGTTAAATAATTAAACATTGACTTTCCTTGTGAGATATAAAGGACTTTTTCTCCCCCTTCACCTTAAAAAAAAATAAATAAATAAATTATCATTAAAAAAACGAATTGAAGGAATATTTTTTCTGAATTTTTATTGCAATTCATAGAATAATAATCATGGAAGTGATGCGTTCTCTATAAATCACCCCTTAGAGTTAAGCTGTACAGTGCCTGCTTTGCAGGAGGATTTTTTTCTATTAATCACCCCTATTTAGGAGGGTAAGAGTTAAAAAAAATGTTTTTTGAAGCCCCTTAGTCTGCATACAATCCATAAAAAAAGTTCGATGGAAAAGTTTTTCAAATTTTTATTTTCCTTTTTCTTGCTCTACAGGCTCAGAATAATTTTTTTCAATTAAAGGCGTGAACTTATAAGTCAATAGATTTTTAAATAATTTAGAAACCAAAAAAAAAAACAATTTAAAAAAAAAATTTTTTTTTTACGAAATTTTTTGGGTACCCCATTTTGCCCGTCCATCCCACCCCTGCTGCCTTGTTTTGCCCCCTTTCACCACCCGCCTGTTAATTTTACCATAAAATTTAAAAAACCAGAAAATTTGATGTTGATCAAACTTTGACCTCGAATAACTCTAGAAGAAATCAATTTAACGAAAAATCATAAGAGACCTTTTTTGTAGGGCGTCAAATTTTATATAAGAAACTGCAATGATCATTGCCATAAGTTACTTTGAAACAGAGATATAAAATTCCAAACATTAAATTATTTTCCCCATGTTAATTAAATGGGAAACTAAAATTAAAACAGCGACCTTCTAGAGTTGAGCTGGAACGCCCATATTTGGTGAGGATTTTTTTTATATTAAATAGAAACATTTGAGAGGGTAAAAAAATTTTTTTTAAGCACCCTATTCTAGAGTGTAGTAATTTCTTTGCGAAAGTAGTTGTTATTGTCCTTTTTTTTAATGGCTTAATGTAAAGAAATTTTTTAAATAAAAATAGATATACATTTAATCTTGATATCTAGTTACTTGAAATATTTGTTTTTTGCAGTAGATAATGTTTATACTACTGTTGCTTATAGGTATAACAAAACTGTTTTCTGGCGACAGTTTTATTTTTATCCTTTATTAAATAATTGAATGATTAATGACATCGTTGGATACACTGTAATTGATAATAAATTTATTTCGTTTACTTTTTGTGATAATAGTAGTTATTGAAATTTTAATTTAACTTATCACTTTATAATCAAATATTTTCCTACACTGTTTGTGATAACAGTAAGTAATAGCAGGTTACTCTCTGTAATGACAGTAGATATTTTCAGGTCATTTTTTCAGATAACAGTATATAAAAGTAGATTACTTTTTGTAATAATAGTAGATTATTAAGATTTTAACTTAACTGATGACATTATTAACGAATATTTTCCTACACTGTTTGTGATAACAGTATATAATAGCAGTTTATTGTTTGTAATAATAGTATAAATTGAGATTTTAACTCAACTGATGACATTATATATCGAATATTTTTATGCACTGTTTGTGATAACAGTAAATAATAGCAGGTTTACTGTATGCGATGACAGTAGATATTTTCAGGTTACTGTTTGTGATAACAGTAGAAATCAACGGCTGACTGTTTGTTATAACAGTAGATATCAATGGCTGACTGTTTGTGATAACAGTAGATATCAACAGCTAACTGTTTGTGATAACAGTAGAAATCAATGGCTGACTGTTTGTCATAACAGTAGATATCAATGGCTGACTGTGATAACAGTAGATATCAATGGCTGACTCTTTGTGATAACAGTAGTTATCAATAGCTGACTGTTTGTGATAACAGTGACATCAATGAGATTCCTGGACTGTTTGTGATGACAGTTAATAATAAGAAAATCCTGCACTGTTTGGTAAGTATAACGAATATTTACATATTATTGTTTGTGACAACAGTAGATACAGAATTTTGCTGTTTCTGATAACAGTAGTTGGTTACAATAAAAGAATATTTTCTAAGAGTATTTAAAATATTTTTTGATTATGTTATTAAAGAATATTCTGATTGTGACATTGCACATTTATGATTTAGAAGCCATACCTATATCCACTTATGACATCAAACTATTATCATTTTTATCATGTAAGTATATATCCTCTACTGCTTTATCAAGTTATGACATCGGATAATTATGAATTTCATCCTCTTTTTTAATCTGATTGTGATATCAGTTTATTTAAATTACCAGATCAGATATATTTTTACAATCCAAATTATTTTGGAGTGCGCCATTGAATCAGATTGGATAGGATCGGATAATCAAAAGTTATATCCTAATTTTCAGACTGATTGTGACATCACACATTCATTATGTAGGTATATTAGGCTACATAGTAATAAAATTAAAATAAGTATACTCTTTTGACTGCAATATAAAGTTATGGTCTGATCTTAACATCGGATAATCACGAGTTACATCCTCATTTTAATTTGATTGTGAAATCAGATATTTAATATTTATTTTGAGCTATTTTTCGACTACGATATCGGATATAATTTTTGTATATTTATAGAATAAAAAGCAAGTACCTATACAATCTATAATTCATTATCAAGTTACAGTCCGATCATGACATTTAATAATCATGAGTTACATCCTAATATCAATCTGATTGTGATATCAGATAATGACTATTTATTTTAAGCTACATCTCGACTAAGACATCGAAATTATTTTTTATATAATATATTTATGAGATCCATAGTAAGTGTACATCCTTAACTGCTTCATGGGATAATCATGAGTTACATCTTCTTTTTAATCTGATTGTGACATCAGCTTCTCATTACGTATATTGAGCTACATTCCGATTACTACATGGGATAGAATTTAAATTTCGTCTTGGCTTAGTAGCTATCTATACCGTTTATAAAGAGGCATAAACAGACAATTATACCTACACAATCTAAATGGCCGGTTTTCGAGCTTAATATTATAGAAAATGTGTTGTAAACGTTTAAAGATGGGTGCTGTCCAGAAAGCAGAGCCATGTGAGGGCCAATTCTTTTTCAAAAGATTTTTTAGACGGGTCGAGCCGTTTTTTCTTAAATTAAAAATAGTTCATAAAGTAATATCGGCCATGTTGTTTCATGGCAAAGGTGGACTTAAGGGATGCCCATCATTTAGTACTAATTAATCTCACAAAAAATAAATAAATATTCAAATATAAGAACTCTTTGTACGAGAATTGTCAGTTTTTTGGGTAAGTGTTGCCTCATTTGCATTTACAAAACTGACGAAGCCACTAATTTTTTTCCTATGAAGGAGAGTTTATTATATGACGTATACATAGATGTTTTTTGTTAATAGGCAATTCATATAAGACACTATGTATTAAGTTTTTTCGGAAACTATTGGATTTCTAGAAAAATTAGCTTTTTGTACTTGTTTTCTTATATAAAATTATAAAAATTATAAAATAATTTTCAGTACAAGAAAGATAGACCGACCTTTAGAGAATTTTATAAATTGTAGGGGAAACTAGTTTTCTGCCTATATCCAGCAATACAATACTCTTTACTTTATACAAATATAGTAGAGTGAGAAAAGTTCTTAGCTCGTAAAAAGCAAAAGGGGATAACAATTCAGTAATGAAAATATCTAAAGAGTTAGCAAATGTTTTGTTATGCTGGATTAATAAATTACGTGATAGTAGATATCATATTCGTGTAGATTTCTTTGATATTAAAATTTTTACAGACGCTTTCAAGAAGGGATGGAGCGTGTTCTGCAATGGGTCTATTAGTCAGAATCTGAACAAGATTATCATATAAATTTTCTACAGCTTTTATTTGTTTTGTTCAGGTTAAAATGTTTTTACAAACGAAAAGCCATAAATTAATATACTGTACCGAGAAGATAACATTGTGGCTACTATCATTATAATGTGTTAAAAGAATGGGAAGTGTATTATACACTATTGTGATGTTTGTTTATTTTCAAACAACAGTTTATTTATTAATAATTTATTTAAACACTTATTTATTTTATAACACGATTATTTTAATTTATATATACTTCGAATGTCTTTAGACTGATCACTATTTATATTCACCACTGTCTATCTTCTAATTACTATTTATCTTTATTGTCCATGTATCAACTTATTCTGATGGGTCTCCTCCACCAATTTATATACAAATTGGTGGTCTAGAATGCTCCCCCACCAAAATTGCCAGTATGTACCAGAAACGTTATCACGTTCTAGAAATAGTATCTCGTTGACCCTGGAATGTTCGCGAAAGTGTCTCCACCATAGTCGTCCCATAGGTTTGGTCTTAAGGGGTTTAATTATGTATAATAATCGGACAAGTTGAGCCTCAAAGGCCAAATAAGACAGAGAGGGACTTGTAGGGTTAGAGCATGACTGAATAATGAAATGGCTCACATAACACTATTATATTAATATCCCAAGTTAAATACTCTTGCTCATACAATTTGACGATGATGTGAACCGTTGCCTCTTTATATTTTTCCAAATTTAATTATCAAGCTGATAAAGCTTTCCGTTATTCAAAATAGTAGACGGAATGGTGAATAGCAGTTTTCCGTTTTTAAAAAAAAAGAATAACCGTTCCGGTATCTCGGAAAAAACTTATTTGCAAGTATAATAATAATAATAATAATAATAATAATAATAATAATAACGTCTTTATTATTTCTATAAAAATACAAAACAAAATATAATTATTTTATAATAAAACAAAATATAGAAATAATGGGCGAAGTTCATCCTTTGTAAATGTTTGATCATTTACAAAGCATGTTCTACCACTTAACCCTTAAACCCCTAAACCCCAAACAATCTATACTAAATGGTAATTTTTAACGAATACGAAAATGTTTGTATATTGCTTGCATATTGCTTGAACACAAGAAAGTCTGTTTGATGTTTAATGTAGATCTCTAAACTAAATCTGTGAATTGAACAACTGGTTTTTTGATATAGTCCTAAATTTGTTTATATTTAAACTTTTCAGTTCACATGGTAAAGAATTGTATAATTTAAATATTTGATATTTAAAGGACCGCCTATACATTTCAATTCTAAATCGAGGAACTGTAATTTCACCCCTAAATCTAACATTTAAATTATGTATGTCGGTGCGATATGTAACCTTCCTATGGAGATATGATAGTTTTTTGGTGGTAATAATTTTATGAAAAATACATAATGCGTGATGAGTCCTTCTATTGTCCATATTCAACCATTCAATTTGTTTTAGTTTATTTGATATTCGTTGTCTTCTGCGGATACCATATACGAATCGCAAACACGAATTTTGTACTTTTTGAATTTTTCTCTTGTAATATGTAGTTATATTTGGACCGTATAGAACATCGGCATAATTAAAAATCGACAAGATAAGAGATTCGCATAAAGACTTTTTTATATGGATAGGCAGAAAATGTCTATTGCAATAAAGAATTTTTAATGTAAAATAGGCTCGTTGTATTAATTTGTTTATATGATTCTCAAATCTTAAATCCGCATCCATTAATATTCCTAGATTTTTCGCTTCATTTACGACAGCTAAGTATTCACCATTTATGTGTAAATTTATTGACTGATTTATAGCTTCCCGGTTATTTTTTGGTCCAAATATTAATACGTTTGATTTATTTGAATTTATCCACAGACAATGTTCTTCAGCTGCTTTAACAAATTTATTTAATTCTACATTGACTAGATTACATGCATTTTTACTCATTTCTGCTGGAAAGCTATAATAAATTTGAGTGTCATCAGCGTATAAATGTGCATGACATGATTGAAGGTTAAACAATAGTTGAGAAGTATAAATGGAAAATAATAAAGGACCAAGTATAGAGCCCTGTGGTACTCCTGACTGAAGATTTAAGAAATCTGAGCTGCAATCCCCTATGCAGACTTTTTGTTGCCTACCATTTAAATACCTACTCATTAGCTCTAGTGCGTTATGAGTGAATCCAATATACTTCAAAATACTTATCATTAGGTCGTGATTGATAGTATCAAACGCTCGGCTGAAATCTAATAATATCAGAATTGTACATTTTTTGTCATCGGTAGCAGTTATTATATCATCGGTAACGTGCAGAAGAGCTGTAGTGCAGCTGTATCCTTTACGAAAGCCAGATTGAACAGTGGGCAACAAAGAAAAGCGTTCAGTATATTCTTTTATTTGGAACTCGACAGCCCTCTCAAAAATTTTTGAAAGTGTTGGTAAAATACTGACTCCTCTTAGATTTTTCATTTCGGTCGGGCTTTGTTTTTTGGGTAATACCCTCACAATCGCTCTCCCCCACATTGCTGGAAAAACGTTTTCTGTCAAGCAAAAATTTATTATATGGGTAATGTAAGGCACAATGTGAGGACAGCAAAGTCTAATAAGTGTTATGTTTATATCGTCACACCCTCTTGCGTTTGTTTTAATTTCAGATATAACTTTATACACAAACAAATCATTTATTTCTATAAACTTGAAATTCTGATCAACTAATTTATTATTATTGTAAAATGCAAGTAAATTATCATCTGGTTTTTTATTTGGAATTGATTCTATAAAGAACTTATTTAACTCAGCAGGTTTATGTAAATTTTCAGGGATGCTATTATTTTTATCAGGGATAAATTTATTAGATTTTAGTGTTTCTTTGGAAGAAGTATTATTAAATTGGTGAATAAAATATGCTTTCTTCTCTCTTTGAATAGCTTGATTAGTAAGATTACGCATCTGTCTATAAAAATCTAAGTCTCGCTGTGATTTATATTTCTTAAATCTTGTTAGCGCTTTGTTTCTTTCATGCATCATAATTTTAATGACATCTGTTAACCACGGTGCCTTTGCTTTAGTTACTCTAGATGTAACTAAAGGAATGTGTCTATCAAAAAGATCATTTAAACAGTTAACAAGGTATGATAATTTCTCATCTACATTTTCTTGGTCAAAAATTCTAAAGAAGGAAATATTAAACAAATCTACCTGGAAAGAATCTTGGTTAAAATTTTTAAAGCTTCTATACGTCCGTAATTTTGTTTCTTGTTGATTACCACTGACCTTTAATTTACAGTAAACAATAGAATGATCTGACATGTTATGGTGTATAATACCCTTTTCAACCTCAGTGTTTCTTTGAATTATAACATAATCTAATAGTGTCGCAGTTGTAGTTGTAACTCTAGTAGGAACATCAATTATTTGAGAAAGATTTAATGACTCTAATATTGAATGAAATTTTTTAACACAATTATTTTCATAGTCAAATAAATCCAAATTGAAATCACCCATACATATAATTTCATCTACAGTCGGCGCTATTTCAATTAAACTATTTTCAAATTCATCCAAAAAAGTATTAGTGTTTTGCGCATGTGGTTTATATATTATACCGATAGCAAATATTTTTTTCTGAATGGTAACCTTAATCCAATATTGTTCCCACATATGATCCTGCTTACTGTTAATAATCTCACAACGAATATTTTCTTTAACATACATACATAAACCTTTGCCCCTACTATTTCGGTCCGCACGGTATATATTGAATCTTTTAAGTTTCACTTGATCATTGGGAGTACAATTATTTAACCATGTTTCGCATAATAAAATTATATCTAAGGAATTATCAACAACCACTTGTTTTAAATTTTGCAAAGAAGGAAGTAATGATCTTACATTGCAACAACCTATTTTTAATGTCATTTACCAAAACGAATTTCTTGTGTTCAAGACTGAAAATACAATAAAATTAATACTATTATAAAAAAAGAACAACAGAAACTCAACGAACGATGAAATAAAATGATAAAAATTTGACTCGTAGAAAAGACCATATGCACACAATGCTGCAATTTTAATCCAAAAAATATATATCGTGGGCATAATATAAAACAAAATATATCTAAGTAATAAACTACTAAATAGTAAAAAAATAGGCATTTTAAAACAAAAAAAAAAACTATTCAATAATAAAAACGAAACAAACAGGATTTACTTTACATTCTAGCTAGGTATTTATTTTTATTTTTATTTTAGCAACATCCTCGAACGTTTTCAATCTTGTAGCATTTTGTTGGTTATTAAATTTGAGAAAGATTCTTCCGGAATTGGTCCATATCATACCTGACGTGCCAACTTTCTTTACTGCTTCACTAACAATTTTCAGCTGTTCTAATGTAAGATCTTCTCTAATAACAATATTGGTAGACTTTAACAGTTTTTTATTATTGTACACCATATTTTTATAATACAACGAGGAAAATCTAACCATGATTGCTCTGCTTTTATTTATTTCTTTATTATTCAGTCTATAACAAAATTCTATGCTAGACTCCTTAACATTAAGTTTCATTTTAGTTTCAAAAATTTCCAAAATAGTATTTAGGAGATTTTCATTTGACGATGATTCAGGAACGCCATAGATTCTGATATTTTTATTTCTGGTAACCTTCTCTTGCCTTTTTTGATTATTAACTAACATTTTTATTGTTTCCTCTTGTTTTCGTAATTTATCGTTAATTCTTTGGTTTGTAAATAAATGCTAAATGTAAACGATTTATATCTTGGCTAGGAAACCCAAACACAGTAGCTAGTAATACATTTTTAACTGGTTAAAATCTTTAATTTTATACATTTTCCACCTTTTAATATAATTTTATAAGTACTACTACAGTAAACAAAAAGGTGAAAGTCGTGGTACCATTATGGGACTTTCAGCCTTGGTATCCGTTATTTTTATTTTTATTGCTATGAGTAGATCAGACATTGATATTCACTCCTAATAAGAAATTACTTTCTTTTGATAGGATAACCCATCCTTTCTCAGGAATAATTTCCCTGATGGCAGGGATATTATTTAGTAAACTCTCATGGATATCGAATACTATGCCTAAAAAATATAACTCCCGAATAAAATTGTAGTTGGAAGTCCATGTTAGAATATTTAATAAGACAATTTTATAGTGATTCATCATATAATTCACTAAACTGTTACAGATTAGATATAGCGCAAATAGCTGAACCTGAAATGGCACAATATTTTCAGGTAAAAAGGTTTTTTTTAGAAGTTTTTTTTAGAAGTTTTTTTAGGTGTGCTTAAATAAGAAAACACGTGGGACATAAATGTAGTGTCAAACCCTTACCAATAAATTAGCAGTGTTACTGGTCTTATATATTGGTTAGCACATTCAAATTTTATAGCCATAGAGATACAGAATTGTCAGAAAAGAACAAGAAATTCAGAAAAAAGTAACGAAAAAAGTAAAGATATCAGCTAACAATAGAGTTTATCCCTTGTTAAACCTTCCGTTTTCTTTTATACAAACCCAGGTATTTGCGTAGCAACAACCTTGTTAGAATATATAGAAAAAATTAGAGACTTTAGGGGTAATTGTGGTAGCCTCTGTACATTATAATTAGGAAGCCGCATCATTCTACCTCTACGCAGATCATCAGCTTATGGATGAACTTAATTTTGAGTAATTGCTATGAAGCAATTTTTCCTCTTAGAGCACATGACATATCTCTATTTTTTAAGTTTTCTTGAAAGTGGGTCAATTATGACAATATAAATTTTAAACTTGTAATCAGTTAAATATAAATAAAATGTTTTATCGTAATTTTTGTTGCAACATGCTTTAAACAGCGACATATATCTTATTTACGAGACGAGGCAGAAATATAATTATAAGATCAAACGAACTTACCTGAAGTGAAGTTCGATCTTAATTATATGATGCCTCGTCGAAGTAAATAAGTCCCAGACCCACCCAATATTTCTAATGTCCCCTTTAAGTTGCAACAAGTATGCTATGAAATGACTAAAGCAAAGTGTTGAGATGAGGGGATTGGTGGAGAAGGGAATATATCAAATAGTTCCAGCTTTTAACTATGTGGTCGAATCGAAGCATATACAGGGGGCAACATATATCTTATTTACTTCGACGAGGCATCATATAATTAAGATCGAACTTCACTTCAGGCAAGTTCGTTGTGATGTGTGATTAAATTTAGGTTTCCCTTGGCTACGGATACTAAGTCCATTCGCCAAGGTAAGTTCGTTTGATCTTATAATTATCTTTTTCAGTTATTTTCTCTCTCACTTATTGATATATTTTTAAGTAATATATATTCTAGGATAGTCTAAATTAATGTCTTCATGTATAAGGGGGCAATGAATTAAGCAATCAACAAGAGAGAGAAATAGAGATACAGACGTACGTCAAGTTTACATCTACGTAGAAATGCATATAACTAAAAAGGACCAGGCACCTTTCTTATGGAGAAATGGCCTTCGGTCAAATTTTATAAAACTTTTCTAGGTGATAGTAGTCAACTTAGCGACCAAAAGTGTCCATAGCCCCAATCCAATCCTATGGCTAGTTTTTGATATACAGGGTGTTAAAGTTCTGAAATAGCCACTTTTCATAACGCCGTAGTCGGAAACAGGGTACAACAATTAAGGTTTTCTATGCAGGATGTGGTTTTTTAATTCTTACACCACATATTCATGTTAAAACATTTTTGTAAAATGTTTTCGTTACAGGGTGATTTAAAGATTAATAGAAGATATTTTTTTTGAATCCTAAAATCTTTATTACAACGGTGAAACAGTTACCATCTTACACTTTTTAGTATATTCAATATTCTAAAGATGTTGTGTTTAGATTGGCGTACAGGTAAAACTAGTCAAACAAATATAATGAATCTTTTACACGATAAAGTTTATATAATTGTTACTTTATCGAAATAAAAAAATTAATTTTTGACCGACTCGTTTTTTTTTACAGGGTGGTGTAGAAAACTGTGATTTTTTACAAATTTTACATGCAGTAAATAATTATTATGGAAGTATCACCCTATATAATATACAGGGTAGCTCACGCTCAACGGGACGGAGCTTTATGGGAAAACGACCAAAGATATAAAAAATTCGTTTGTGAGAAATACGTAGGTTACAGACGGCTACAATTTAAAATTTGTTAGATGTATACAGGATGTCCCACATAAGAGAAAATATACAAAATTATATTATTTTTAATGGAACACCCTGTTTTTTATTTTAGAATTAAAAACTACATCAAAAATAATGTCAGTTAACTAAAGGTTCCCTATTACTATTATTATTAGTTTTCGATTTATTTGAATTTTTAAGGAAAAAAAGTCTCCCAGAAATTAATTGTTTACTCTTGTTTGAATAATTTTTAATGAACTAGTTTTTTTCTTATGTGGGACATCCTGTATACATCTAACAAATTTTAAATTGTAGCCGTCTGTAACCTACGTATTCCTTCCAAACGAATTTTTTATATCTTTGGTCGTTTTCCCATAAAGCTCCGTCCCGTTGAGCGTGAGCTACCCTGTATAGTAAAGGGTTTCCTAATTGTTTTAAAAGTGGTTTCCAAAACTCCAACTCGAAAGAAATACACGTAGGTTCACACATGGAGCAGTAAACAAGAAATACTTTATTAGGCTGATTTTTGGGTCAGCTTGTATATTTCACTCTTAAAATAGATCGCTTTGAGTTTTAGAATATTGAATATACTAAAAAGTGTAAGATGGTAACTGTTTCACCGTTGTAATAAAGATTTTAGAATTTAAAAAAAATATCTTCTATAAATCTTTAAATCACCCTGTAACGAAAACATTTTACAAAAATGTTTTAACGTGAATATGTAATGTAAGAATTAAAAAACCACATCCTGCATAGAAAACCCTAATTGTTGTACCCTGTTTCCGACTGCGGCATTATGAAAAGTGGCTATTTCAGAACTTTAACACCCTGTATAACAAAAACTAGCCATAGGATTGGATTGGGGCTATGGACACTTTTGGTCGCTAAGTTGACTACTATCACCTAGAAAAGTTTTATAAAATTTGACCGAAGGCCATTTCTCCATAAGAAAGGTGACTGGTCCTTTAATTGGAGTTTTTTTATTAATATTTTAGTAATTAACCCCAATTTCCCCTATACTATCCATGCGGTCTGAACTCTTTCAATTTTATTTTATTGTGTTTAATGGTGCAAATCCATTTCATTTAATCGATTCTCTATATCTGTTGGTCACGAACGTCATGAATATAGTCGATTTAACACTAATCCTTTATGTATTATTAAAAAATAATTAACATGGAAATTTAACGAAATAAATTTAAATTTGTTCTACGATTAATTTTAATTACTGGATTTTAAAGTATTTTTTAAATTTGTTTAATAGCATTAATTAAAAACATGAAAAGTGAATAATAAATGAATACTAACAAATATTTAATCATTGGTATTTGATTAACAGTGCAGGGCATAGTGGCGCATTCGTTTGCAAAATTGTTTTAATTCGTAATTTTTTTTTTAAATGTCCGGATATTTGTTAATGTTTTTGTTTAAACAACAAAAAATTAATTAATTAAAAAAAATGCATTTTTTGCAATGAATTAAGTTTTTTTATATTATTTAGGATATTTCAAATAAAAAAGTCCTTACGCCCATCATCGTATCTTTAACCCTTTAATTGTTATGAATTTTTTAAAATCCGAAATTGACGAAAATTCTAATTTTCTTGAATTAAATAATATACCTTAAAATTTAAAATTCTATAATTTTAAATTTTTTACCGAATATTCAAACAATAATAAACAAAATGGCCTAAATAAATCAAGCAGGTCACTTAAGAGCAAACATGACGGGCGCTCCTCCGCCAAAAATCAATTTTACATTTGAGGCAGTTAAAAAAAAATGTAAAAAAAATGGTTCAGGCCAATCGTTGTAAAAATGAACCAAGAATTTCGCTAAACCGCGAAAAACTTATATTTTTAAAGAAAAACAACAAAAATTTCAACTTTTTAACAAATTTAATTTTTTGGCTCTTTACCGGCATTCTATAACAAATATCTTAACTATTTTCTAAATAACTTTTTTTTAAAAAGATTACCAATTTTAAACAGGACCGAAGATTAACATAGTTTTCATTCCGATACTAATTCTATTAAAACAATGATACCAGTGAATATGGCAACGCTGCTAGTCTTTGAAGCCCGTGGTTAAAAGGGTAGCTGCTGTTTAGTTAAATTTGTTAATTCCTGTGTCGAAAAATAGGTAGTTGTTTTTGAAGAGGTGCGAAATTATTGTGATCGTCTTAGTTTGTTGTTGAGGCGTTGTTAGGTTTTTGTTTAATTTAGTTTTTAGTTAATTTAGGAAATGAAAAATTCTGGAAGGCAAAAATGCACAGCCGACAAATTTCTATTTTATTTGTTTGCTGCCAGAGTTAGTAAATTCTAGAAAAATACGACATGTGCGAATTAGGGAAAAGAGATTGTCAAAAATTTTGCACGCTTAAAAAAATGTGTAATATACATGCGACAAAATTCAGGAACTGATTGCTCGTATGAAATTAAGATGGGTCTTTCCTATAACAAAATTTCCTCAGCCCACCCCTTTTCGAGATATCACCCTTAAAAAGTGGTGACTAAAATTGACTTTTTATTTTTTTTCTAAAATTTCAGTAAAGCTAGAAACTTGAAATTCTGTAATCGCAAAGGACTAACCACGGGTATTTTTTCAATATTTCTGTTACATTATAGGGGGGTGAAATTAGCAACACTTACTTTATTTCATATCAAAACTTTTTTTCGAGATGAACTCTTATGAAATCCTTGATTTATTTAATTTTTTTTTATTCTTGAATTTTTTTCCCAAAACCAATAGCTTCAGAGAAAAAAAATTAACACCCTAATTTATTATTATTTTTTTTTATAAATTGAGTGGAAAACAGTGTAACGGGCTTATAACTATCGTATCGTACACTCTGTCATTATTCGTTTCTTGCAATAATTTACACCAGTATACACCAGAAGATAGCACTTAACGAAGCGTTTTAGCCACTAATTTTGGCGAATTTTAAGAAATCATTAACAAGACATTAGGGGCTTAAATTTGGGGATTATATTAAGAATAGTGCTGTCGAGGGATGCATTTATTTTCATTATATTATTTAAAAATTAAAGCCCTTTTAGTTTTTTTGGGAAACTGGAAGGAATTAAAACATTAAAATATATGCATATTATAGATATTATTGCCTAATTTATTTTGCCAAAATTTAAATATTTTGAGATATTCTTGTCCGAAAATTATAAGGGGTATGAACACCTTAAGATTGAAAGAGAATTAACTTTAATTCATGAGATGCAAAGCATCATAATTGTCGCGTCACAAAAACCACCTGCTGCCAAGAGAAAATTTTGATTCAACAGTATTGTATATTTTGTGTTGTAAAAGAGAAAAAATTAACATTTCGTGTTTTAATAGTTATTTTTTTAATTTAATAATCTATGTGAAAAAATTTTTTTTAATACAGACTTTAAAAAATTGTTATATTAATATACTTATTTAAGTACTTATATTTGTTGTCCCTTTAATACAATAAATACAATTTACCTATCTCCAATTCATCACTTTCCGTATCCATATACCTGGGTCCGATTACAATTGGAAAAACACCGCTACGTCATAACTATTATTTCGAATTTCCAATATACAGGGTGTCCCGAAATTAGACGGTCATATTTTAACAGCGTAATCTACATCCTACAAGTATTAGAAATTAAAAATTAAAAAAAACCGAATTTAAAAACGTGCAGATACCGTCACCACATCTTAACCAAATTTATATAGGATCACCCCTGAGGTACCCCCTTACTACCAAAAAAGGAATCATATAAATCGGACAAGGTGGTAAAGCATTATCGCTAAACATACATAAAAAATGAAGAGTTTGAGAATTTTCTC
>OV651820.1:59091622-59138622 GCA_927349885.1 Psylliodes chrysocephalus
ACTCACTATCCTCTACTACTCTCAGTTTACTTAGGTGTCCTTTTAGTCGGCAGTGCCCGGTAAGGATCCCTGTTACAATACGTGCAGGCTTCCGATCTTTTTTGGTTATATTCACCCAGAAGTATCTTGGCCCCTCTCAGCCCCAAGAGATTGTTCCAATTATCGGTTCTTCTACTACCCAATTCTTTTTTAATCTCTTCTAATATTATGTTACTGCTGATACCGCAGAACGGCTCAGGTCCTACAAAGGGTGTTTGAGCCCCTTTCCTTGCAAGACTATCTGCAATCTCGTTACCCTGTACCCCGTTATGTCCCGGGATCCAAGTGAGAGTAACTCTATTTTTCTCGCCTAGCTCATTCAATTGTTCTAGGCATCTCCATATCATTTTTGAGCTGATTACGTAAGAACTCAGCGCTTTGATGGCTGCTTGACTATCGGACATGATGATAATCTCTTGTCTATGATAGTTTCTCTCGATGTTAAACTGGATACACTTCTCGATGGCGTGAATTTCCGCCTGGAAGATGCTTGGGTATTTTTCCAAGCTTTCGGAGTGCTTGGTTCTCGGCCCATACACTCCTATTCCAGTTCCTTCTATGGTTTTGGAACCATCCGTGTACCACTGAATAGCACGTCTTTCGGTTGCAAGCGCGATGGATTCTTGGCTCCATTCTTTCTTGCAGCCCAGCTCTGTGGTTTTGAAGTTTTTCACAAAACTGTACTTCTTTTGCATTTCATCCTGGGGCATGTCCCAGGTATCTTTAGTCCTGAAGCAAGTAGACTTTCGTCTGATTACTCCGCTCCTGATCATTCTATATCGTGTCCTTTTTGCCACATTCTCTATCATCAAATGTAGAGGGTTGAGGTTTAAGATCACCTCCATTGCGGCCGTAGGACAGGTTCTCATTGCACCAGTAATGCAAACACAGGCTAGTCTTTGTATTTTTGAGATATTAGCTCTCGTAGTAACTAAACTAGTTCTGTTACTCCAGGCTATAGCCCCGTAAGTGATGATTGGTCTCACTATTGCAGTATACATCCATCGCAGTATGTTTGGGTTACATCCCCATCGTTTACCCGCCATGTTTCTGCATACCATTAGGGCTTTTGTGGCCTTATTTACTACTTCCTTCTCATGTGTGTTCCAGAGAAGTTTGTTGTCCAGGGTTAGGCCTAGATATTTGACTTCATTTTTCCATTCTATATCTATCCCGTCTAATTTAACGGTTTTGAGATTAAGTTTTTTTTTCCTTGAAAAGGCTACTAGTGTTGTTTTTGTAGGGTTTATACTAAGTCCCACTTCACGGCACCATCTTTTGGTATGTTCTAGTCCTCTTTGGACTATATCACACAGGATATTACTAAACTTGCCACTAGCAAATATGACTATGTCGTCGGCATAACCTTGACAGGGTATGCCGAGGTCAGTCAATCTGCATAGAAGTTCGTCTACTATTAGGCTCCACATTAGTGGGGATAGAACTCCTCCTTGTGGACATCCTCTGGTTGTGCAGATGGAGATGGTGTCCTGTCCTATCTGTGTCTCTGCAGTTCTCGAAGATAACAGCTGAGCCATCCATCTGGATGTGATGTTATCTACTCCTCTGTATGCAAGTGCTCTTTTTACAGATTCGTGTGGCGTGTTGTCAAAAGCTCCTTCTATGTCTAGAAAGGCACACACGACCGTTTCTTTGTTTGTCAGTGCATCCTGGATTACATCAGTCAACTGTACCAGGGCAGTTTCTGTAGATCCTCCTGCTCGGTACGCGTGTTGGCTGTGGTGGAGTGGCACCCTCTCCAGGACTTCTGTTCTGATATAGTTATCAACAGCCTTCTCCATTGGTACGTACCTAACAAAAGTTGTAAGTAACCCATTACGCACGAAGCCGCACAGCGGCAAGTGCGCAAATTTCACGAGTGCGTAATGGGCTTACAACTCGTGTAACGTACTATACTTTTTTTACACCCACTTATTTTCTTCTATTAAACAAAGGACATATGCTTGTGTCGCCAATCCATAAATTTTCAATAGCTAATTTCGTACCTTTCTTTGGATTTTAGCGGTAAAAAATTATGTGTGGCATCTTCAGCTTTTTCTAATATCTCCAGTGGAGTGCTTATAATTTCATCACCTTCACTAACAGACATATTCGTAGGTAAAGTTGAAAAAATGTTCGAATACAATAATATTGTGTTACAAAAATTGACGATATAAACGAAACGATGTATTTCCATAGCCATACTAAGAAAACGCGACTTAGTTTTTTAAAATTGTATAATGTGTTGCCGACATTTAGGGGCATCACTTTTTTAATCCAAAATGTATCTCGCTAATGCTAAAAGTTTCTATGTTTTTAAATTGACTAAAATGTAAATAAAGTCTTACGTAGATAAAAATTTTATTGGATACGTACATGTTATTGTTAAATGTCATTTACAAGGAATGTTGACAGTGCGATTTTTAACATTTACTGACATGGGCGTAGAAAAACATTATTTTAACTCACTTTAAAAGTATCCTTTAAAGTATCCGAAAAAAATATCCGGATACTTGTATCCGAGTACTTTTTAGGTGAAAGTATCCTATATACATTGTAAGTATCCGTATCCGGTACTCGGATACTTTTTTCCTGTATCCGACGCAACTCTGTTTATTAGTAATACTGGCCATAAGGCAGTTGACAGAAACTGCGGTTCTTAAGATATTAGACGAGTTACAGTTAAATATTCAAGAATGTAGGGGGCAGTCTTATGACAATGCCAATAATATGTCCGGTCAATATTCAGGATTGCAAGCTCTCATTAAAAAAAGGAATTTGAATTGGAGTGAGGGTAGCCATGTGAGTAGTAGGGATTAAGTGTAAGGGTTAAAGAAAAGGTCCTTTATTTCTCACAAGTCAATTTAATTGGCGACCGGTTTCGAAGTTGTCACTTCATCATCAGGCACACCTAAATGGAATGTCAAGGAGTCAGTTGTAATAAAAACAATTATAAAAGCATGAACGGAGTTTAACATATACAAAATAACAGAAAAAACACAAAAGAAAGTTAAACAATAACCTTGACTCACCTTGACTAATTCCATAAAGGAAGCGCTACAAAAAGTTTAACAGAACGAGTTAAAAAAGTCATGTGTAATAAGTATTTTTTAAAAAAATTTTAATGTAGGTTAGGTTAAACCACCAGATGTCTGTTTGAATAAAATAATTAATTAAAACACCAGGACCCCATGCTTTTTTGGGAGTTCATTAAAGATAAGAGGTCTAATAATATATCTGAATCAAATTTTATTATAAATAATAGGGAAATATCTGACAAAAAAATTATAGCAGGGGAGTTCGCTGATTATTTCAGTTCAGTGTATGACAACGATTCAAACTATAACCTTATAGATATTAATGGTTTGACTAACAATTGGAACGTAAATTTTTATCAGAATATTGACTTCGATCTAATATCCGTCAAAGACTTAGAAGCGGCATTTCGAAAGTTAAAACCGAAAAAGACACCGGGTCCTGATAATATTCCTTGTTATATCCTAAAAGCTTGTAAAGATTATTTAATATACCCTTTGCTGGTAATTTTTAATAAGTCGCTTAAAACATCCATATTTCCTAGTGAATTTAAAAGAACGAGATTAACACCAATTTTTAAAAAAGGGGATAAAAATAAAATAGATAATTATCGTCCCATAGCCATATTAAATTGTACGGCGAAACTGTTTGAATTTGTAATATATGATAAACTGTATGCTTACTTTCAAAAATACATATCAACCGAACAACACGGATTTTGTCGTAAAAAATCTGTAGATACAAATTTATTAACTTTCAGTGATAAAATATCAAAATGTGTCAATCTCGTGAGCAAGTACATTGTATTTATACTGATTTTAAGAAAGCCTTCGATAAGGTAAATCACAATATTTTTCTAGCTAAACTGAAATATTATGGTCTTAGCGATCATCTAATAAATTTCTTTATGTTTAAAACTAAGGTATCAATTAATTAGATATTATGTATTTTTGTTGATTTCTATTTTCGCTGTATTTATAGGAACATGTAATTAGGCTCATGCCTGTTTGTTTCTGGAATAAATAAATAAATAAAGGGGCCTAAAAAAGACTGCCTATTTATAAGGAATGCTAGGGTCCGATTACAATTAGAACACAGCTGTGTCATTAATTGGCAAAGTAATTAATTGATTATCGCCGCCTACTTGGAGGTTGAGTGGAGTGTTAATATTATAGAAATATTGTTTTATACCCAGAAACTTACTTAATTGTAATCGGACCCTACCTATAAAAGTAAGAGATACATACTTCTTACTAGTAATTTGTTCGAGTATTACAATTTGCGGGTTATTAATAAAGATAACGTTTTGATAAATTTTATTTTATTTCCTTCTCAATATTTTGTCAATCAGACATGGTTTATAGTTATAGTCAATAGCAATACTTTTTATAGTATTAAGTTCTCTATCAAAGAACTTTTTTGTTAAAGTAAACGCTCCAAATAACAGTTAAAAGCAGCCAGTTTTTGTGTAGCTGGATGATTGGAATTGTTTTTCATATTTAAATCATTCGAACCGTTCGTTGTTCAGTTTGTAACGTTTAAATTTGGCCTTATAGCGGTTTTTCATAAAAATAGGAATAAGCTAGTTTTTATCCCTGTTCAGTAATTATTTAATAGGTCCTTCTATGCCCGCATTTTAACCACTGTACTTTTGGGATCGATATTCGAACAGAGAGGTCCTTCTGCGACACTCTGGGTGAGCATGTGGCTGCCCTGTATTCAAGATGTCGGTCTAGTGTTTCCGCTCTGTCGTTAATTGTGGGTATGTGATCAGTTTGGGGTAGATAAGACCTCTATTTGAGTTTAGTTAGGCTATTTATTTCGTTTTAGAGGCTTTGTTTGCTTATTTTAGCCCTTTCTGTCAAGAATTTATTTCGTAATAGAGGGCGCTGATGGGACACCTATCTGTCACTGGGGTATGTTGGTATTACTGTTTTTTTGGAATTTTAAGTGACGTTGTTCCGTCCTGTTGGGTATTTCGAGATTGATATTCGACACACGTGAATTTTGTTTTAAAGGTACTCTTTCGAAATTTATTGGAAGTCGTTTCAATCCATTTGGGATATTGCGAAGCAAACTTTTTGTGTTACAACAGTGTGGATTTGGTAGTATCTGTTTGGTGTACACATGTTGTAGGAGCTCTTAGGAGGATATATTTACCCACGTGTTGAATCTCATTGGTAAGTTTTTTCTACACAGTATTTTAAGTTACGACATAGTTATTCTTTTGTAAGACCTTCGTCTTTTATTTCAGTGCCCACATATATATGTAGTCTTTCTGAATAAGCCGTTCACGAATTTGCCGTTCAAGCTGATCTGGTGCATAGTTTTGTCCCTCTTTTTAGCTGTACAAGAGAGGTAAATATGCTTTGATTTTAGTTAGAATGCTTACTTAGACCTAACCCTAGGTTATGTTCTTTTCGCTGTATATATTTGTAACTAGTGAACGTTGAGTAGTTATTAACTATTTCTAGACCTCGCTTCACGAGAAGGCTATGTAGGTACCTGGTTATTTAATTTTAACTTCTTATTAACCAGGGATAAATAGTTATTACTGTGTTTTATCTTATACGTTTTCTTTAGGGTTCTTGTGACGGGCACACACTTCTTGTGATGGCCTATCATTTCTTGTGACGGGCCAGTATTCTTGTGACGGGCTAATACTTCTTGTGACGGGCCAGTATTCTTGTGACGGGCTGACTTAGCACATCTTGTGACCAGCTGATTGATTCGTATGCTGCTAACGAAGCAGAGACATCAACGTCTACTGGAAAGAAGATGTGCTAGTCAGCCCGTCTCAAGAATACTGGCCCGTCACAAGAAGTATCAGCCCGTTACAAGAATACTAGTCTCCATTTTGCTTTTTAAACATTAAAAAACTTTTAGTAAACTTAAATTATCTCTGTAACGTAGGCCCATATATTTTTTAGTATCGATATTTTATGTTTTAATTTTAATTATTTTTTAACTTTTAACAAGTACCAATACTTAAAAAAAAATAAAAGTTTAGTTTGTTTCGATTCCTTCAAAATATTGTAATTCAGTAGTTTTATCCCTAGTGGTGAGTTTTTTGTGTTTTTTATTATATTGTCATTTTATTTCAATATTCGTTAGAAAGTTTTTTTCTTTTTTTAGATTTTTTTATTCAGTTAGTACATACAACTTTTTGTATGAATAAATAAATATTAGTGGTATAAGTAGATTTATTTTGTTAATTTTACTTAAATTAAATCAATATTCCATTATCTTTTTAAATTTAAATCTTACCAATTTTCCTTTTCTCTTATCCACTAGGTGTGCCTGATGATGAAGTGATCAGACTTCGAAACTGGTCGCCGTTTAAATACAAATCTTTGTGAGATATAAAGGACCTGTTTTCTTTATTTTTCCACCTTTAATCCATAAAACTCATACATTGCCACCCCAAGTTTGAATATTTCTTAAAAGTTACATGAAAATAAATCTCAAATGTCGTTTTTGCACAATGTAAATTACAAATAGACAAACCCATCTAGATAAAATGAACTGAACCACTAAAGCTGTAGAGACGCTCATAAAAAGTATAAGACACAAACATCTTCACTTAGCACATTTCCCCAAACATGAAACACAAAATCCCATTCTTATTCCACCTCGAATCTCGTTTTATGAATATTGTCTGAAACGTCAACGTGATAAATGGATGTCAGTCGCTGATAATTTCGTCTTGCTAATTCAAGCCAAGCCATTGCCACTCCGAGCAATGATAAATGAGCGTATGCTTTAAATAAATGTTTTTGTCATTCCTTTAAGAATTACATCCCATATTCGTTGGGAAAACTTTGAGATTTCCCTTTATATTTATGTTGCCTCGAGATTGGCAGTTACGATGCACAAGCTGGATCAAACCGGCAAAATGCTATAGAATGTGACTTTCAGGGTTGCCAACTTTAATTATTTTACATGAGCTCTCATCACATACTTTGATTTTCTCTTACTATACGGAGAATGGTCGCACTGCGCAGCTTTCTGAGTGCCTTTTAAAAGGAGATAGAAAACTCCGCCATTTTGAACCATTATTACGTGTTGCCTACATCTTGGCACAATATTTTTAATAGGTGCGTTTGAATCATCCGCTTCTGCTTCGGAATTGTCGGTTTTCTTGTTTTAATCTGACAGGTTAAAACGACTAAACCGACAATTCCGGAAGCAGAAGCGGACGATTCAAACGCACCTGATATTTTGCTTGCTGCTGTCAGTGTCAGTGAATATTATTTTTGGAGTCACAGTTTATTGCTAAAGAATCAGTTAGCTCACTCGGACCAGTTGAAAGTTCCAAAATAACATCCACTCAAGGGATACAAATTCAGGATACGCAGAAGACTGCTGTTTTATTATAGGCTGTTGTCATATATTGTATTATTCGAGTTGCGCAGTGTATAAACTGGAACATTGAGATCAAAAGTGCCAACGCAGAGTGAGCGATCTGATTCTTTAGCTATAAACTGTGTCATAGGAATCAAAATGGCCGCGCCCTATATTGAGCGTGTCGGACCTCTCTTTTGTCCCGTATAGTAATCAAAGTATGTGGCTCTCATGCTCTAATGAATTTTCTCATAATAAAGTGATAGAAATACTTCAAGTACTATACAAAAGAGTATTGCATTTATAGTTACAGTTTGCACCTGTCTTCTTATTTCTTCCGAAAAACGATTTTAATTGTCATCGGATTAAAGATGTAAGATAATGTCGTCAAAATATATCTTTCAAAGTATAAACCATGGAGGAAGGATTATTAGGAGTTGCCGTTTCTTTGTAGAAATTTGGCAACATGTTTGCTTGCAGCGACCTGTGGGGTGGAGGAGTAGAACTAATCTTACTCTGTCGGTAATGTAGTTACCAGCAGTATTACCATCAACTCTTACTCTGTCGGTAATGCAGTTACCCATAATTTTATATTTAATTTAAAAATTGGCGGGTTTTTTTAAAGGAGAATTTACTTTAGCAATTATTTTCTAATACGAAATATACAAAATTTTGGTAGTATTTTTTTTTAATTTTTAGTGAAATAAAAAACATGTACGTGTAGCTAAAATATGTTCATCTGGAGCCCCTTTTTCAAAATTTAATAAAATTTTGATGGCAAAAATCGCAAAATTTAGTTTTTATGAAGATTTCAAAAATTGAGAAAATAATTAAATCAAATTTCGGAATAGTGGCTCCAGAAAAACGGACATTTTACTTTTACCTGAAGGTACATATTTTTCATTCACTAAAAAGTAAAATTAAACTATAGAAATATTTGTGGCTCTATTTCGTATTGTTTAGAAAAAGATAATTGCTTAAGTAAATTTTCCTCTTAATTATAATTAAAATTTTCCTTTTTTATTAGCTGCTTGTAATAATTATGAAATGCCCAATTAAAATGTAAAATTCTATGACAAATAATTATGAGCGATAAAATAAATATCACATAAAGTTTTATATAATTATATTTACTAAAAATTCCCAAGAAAAATAAATAAAAAATATATCAAAGAGATGGCAATACAAAAAATAATTTTTCATGCACTTCACCCCCATACAAGCAAGCTTATGCGAAGCAAGAATGTGTATTATTATTATTATTTACTATGGCGCTCCCGGACGTCTTATATAAATGATTCTTTAAGAAAGTTACTCTAATATCACAAACATTACATTACTATTTCGGTACGTTAACTATCTTTGGCTAACAAATAATTAATTTACTTGATATGAAAACTAATGCCTAAGTAAATAAATTTTTAAAATAAACAAAAAACAAAACAACAAATTCTTCTTGAATCTTAGGAAATAAGACAAAAGCAACCATCCATATAAACTGAAACAGAAAAAAATTAAATGCAGTAACTTCAAATCATTTTGTTTGTCTTTTAGACATTGCAGCAGCCCTCATACTATCATTATAATACTTTCTTATCATTAATAGTAGACAAGTTTCAACTAAATGAGAAAAGACGTCTCTTTTATGTTCTTTATATGTAAACCATAGATGGCTCGTGGCCTAGTCTGCGAGGAGGTTGGCTCACCCTATATACTTTATACAAATATATATTTCTATTAGAATACAATGTAATATTTCTGCTTTTTGTATTCTTATAGACATATATTTTTATTAAGTATATAGGGTGTGCCTTTTAAAAGTGGTCTCCTCATAGACTAGGCCACGAGTCGCCTCTGATGTAAACCATTTAAAATCAACATGGTCTGGCAAAAAAGTTTAATTTTTTGAATAATGTTGTCAATATGACCCAAAAGTGGTAAAACTATTTCATGAATTTTTGAAAGAAATTCAATAACATTTCTTTGTACATAAATAAAACGTCTTTTATCATCATTTTCTTTAAAATAAGTAAAAGTAACGATGGTCTTCTAACATGTCTGTAAATTAACTTTACACTCTTTGCAGTCAAAACTATTAAGTTTCTTAATAAACCCTGCAACATAACTAGTGGCCTGACTCAAATTCTGCTTCGTTTATTAATTTTGTATATATTATTAAAATGACCTTTATCTTCACAGGACTCTGTTTGGAGGTGTGATAACAATATTACCAAGTACTACTATCTTTGGTGTATCTGGTTTTGAGGGTGCTAAAACAAGGCAAAGCAAATCTTTTAGCAGTCTTGAACGATTTGTGTTTGTAAACGATTTTGTATCAAAATATGATTTTCACATAATGTATAATGATTGGGGTTGTAAGTGGAATGTTTAAAATAAGACACCATTCCGTTCTTTGATCAATATCAAAAGGAAATTTAAAAATGTTTGTTCTTAAAATTTACGTTTGAAATAGGCCTTATAAAATGTACTATAACAATTAGAAATGATGCGTTTATAATGAATTCTGCCTGGTAAAGACATGTTAAAGCATCAAAATACCTTTACTTAATTTTAAATAATCCTAAATATCTAAAAAAATAAAAGTAGTTCCACTCACGTGTTTTTGTCGACAACCAAAACATAACCACACATTTGTTTGATTTTGATGTTATTTGTTGACAGCGCGCGCGGGGCCCGCTATAGCGGGCAGCCAGCAGTCATGCAGCGGACACATAGTACAAATAACTAAGTGAAGGCATGTTTTCTTTAATTTGTTGTAATATATGAATTAAAATTTTTGAATCAACACTTTTTGCGTGTTACTGAACGAGATGTTATTAAATTAATCAATGTGCTTTACATTTTAATACAATTTTGCTATTGTAAAACGGACTCCAGAGCACCCAAGCGCGGAGTTGCATGCGCAGAAACGTGTTTACGTATTGTGCATATGATATAAACCCCCGTGGTATAAACATAGGCTCATAATAGAGAAAATAATAAAATACTTCTATATTTTTGGGGCATATGTAGCCTAATTTTTGCTTAATAAATGTGCTGTGCTGTTTGCACAAGTATTGTTTTATTTTTAAACAAAGTTTAAATGTTATTTTTTTATTATTTTCCACTCATCCTACTGTAACTCCTTCGTAAGTACTATGATGTTATGTGTACAATGTATAAGAAAAATAAAATGTTTATTACTTCTGTTGTTTTCATAAACTTTTTATTCAATTTTTTTTTTGTTAAAAATAGCTACTCTATACAGGGTGTTAAAAAAAGTGTCACAAAATAAAACGGGGGGTAGTATGGGCCAAAATATGCAGAAAAGTCTTAATAAACATATGTCCGCAAATGAATGGTTTTGTGTTTTGTATCATTTTTTGATTATCTTTTTTCATTCTCAAAAACTTGCTTTTCTTATCGGAGTCTACCGATGTTTTTTCATAGATATTATTTGCAGTTATTATTTTGTTGTGGGTGAATAATTTTATAAATTTTCGTTATGCCTGTTTACACTAATATTGAATTAGCTGACATGCATTTTATGTACGGTCGTGCAAATGGCAATGCAAGGGAAGCGCTACGTCAGTATATCGACGCTTTCCCTAATCGCCACATCCCTTCAGTTCGTGTGTTTGGAAGATTGCACCAAAGATTGCGTGATACAGGTAAATTTGGGAAACAGTCACATGATTCCGGGAGACCAAGGTCGGTGTCCACCCCTGAGGCAGAAGAAGCAATTTTAGCACGAGTAGAAGAGAATCCAGAAACTAGTGTGCGAAGAATATCAGCGGAGGTAGGAATTGGGGCTCCTCTGGTTTGGAGAATCCTCCACGAGCAGCAGCTTTACCCGTATCATCTTCAACGAGTGCAAGCTATGAATGCACCTGATTATCAAGCACGTTTGGAGTTTTGTCGATGGTTTCTGAGAAATGATGCTCAGGATTCCAATTTTATTGCACTAATTCTTTTTACTGATGAGGCAGGGTTTACACGAAATGGAGTTTTTAATTTCCATAATTTGCATATGTGGGCCGACGAAAATCCCCATAGTATCGTGGAATCCAGACATCAAGTTCGTTTTTCATTAAACATTTGGATGGGTATTTATGGCGATTGGTTACTAGGTCCGATTGTACTACCTAACCGATTAACGGGAGCTGACTACTTAAACTTTTTGCAGAACACATTGGGTGATCTTTTAGATGACATTCCTTTAATACAAAGAAATCAAATGTGGTTTCAGCACGATGGTGCTCCGGCGCATTTTTCAGTTGCCGTAAGAGAACATTTAGACGGATCCTTTGGTCAAAGATGGATAGGAAGGGGCGGACCTGTGCCATGGCCTGCAAGATCGCCTGATTTAAATCCGCTTGACTTTTTTCTTTGGGGACACTTAAAAAATGTAGTGTACGCCACTCCTGTGAATAACCTCGAAGAGCTACAGCAACGAATAGAGCAGGGATGTCATCGAATCCTAGCCAATGAGGGTGTTTTGGAAAGAGTCCGACAGTCCTTTCGGAGGAGATGTCGTAGCTGCATTGAAATGGAGGGAGGGCACTTTGAACATCTCATTTAACTCTATGTTGTTATTGATTGTTTATAAATATCATTGTTTTTTTATAATAATAAAAAATTGTTATAAACACAAAATGGTCCGTATCTCCGAAACCGTTAATTTGCGGTCATATATTTATTAAGACTTTTCTACTTATTTTGGGTCATACTATTCACCATTTCATTTTGTGACACTTTTTTTTAACACCCTGTAGATGGTGCTATTTGCAATAAATGACAGCTTAAGACTATAAACATTATTCAATTATATTTTATTAGTCATTACATCATACTTTTATATAACGTCTTTATTATTGCCTTTTTGTATATTTAAAACAACGTAATTTTATTAACTAAATTTCTCATGTTTTTTGAGTTTGTCTCATGTGCCTGATTACAATTTTATTAGGTGGCAACCCTGCTAAAGTTTTCCGAACGCACAATTTACGGTGGCACTTACTTATCTCAACACAATAAAAATAAAGTTTAAAAGCAATACGCGCATTCTACATTGTGTAAAGTAAAATACAATTTTTGCGATCACTCAATTAGATGGAAAATATAGTGTTTTGATTGGTTGATTTCCCAGCTACCATTGTAGCTTCATAATTTTCAGTTTATTTGACTATGGTCTTCTTTAATATATCTTGTTTATTAAATACACTACCACACAGGCTAATTGTCTAGTTATAGAACAGACAGGGCCGGTTTTACCTAACATGAGGCCCTAGGCGCCAGACAATTTTGAGGCCTTTTACATGTTTCGGAAATCATAACAAGACCTGAGAATAAAAGCGAGTCTTCTATAGCAGTCTGTTGTTAATATTGTTTTATGTTTATTAAAATTAAAATTTGAAGAATAAACCACCCCTAGATCTTTGCTTTCGTTTGTTCTCTTTATTAAGGTATTGTTAATTTTATAATCTGTTATGATGGGGTTGTTCTTCCTGGTGTAAGTGATTATATTGCATTTAGGTATATTGAATGAAAGATCGTTGATATGACAGTATTTGGATATTGCTGTGATATCCCCTTGTAGTAACTCAGCATCAGCTGCAGATGAGATTTGTCTAAACAGCTTCAGATCATCTGCATATAATAGGAATTTAGAATGTTTAATATAATCACTTATATCATTGTGGTACACCAGAATTCGCTATGAAGCGTTTTGAATTACTGTCACTGAATCTAACAAAGTGTTGACGATTTGTTAGATACGACTTTATTAACCGAGTTAGATCGTTGCTGAATATGTTTTGTAATTTGTTTATCAGAACACGATGATTTACTCTGTCAAATGCTTTTGCTAGATCAGTATATATTGTATCGACCTGACTGTGTGTTATAGTGTTAGCGACATAATCGTTAAATACAGTTCATCAAATTTCTAGAGGCTTTCGACGGCTAGACAGAGAAAGCACTACTGACAGGCATCCCGACGGATTTACGCAATGAAAGTACACTCTGCGCATCAAGTATTTCACTATTTCATTCAGACGTAAATGTCAGATGTAAATTTCGCTAAAACATTTCTTTTATTTTCGTTTGTGTTTTTTGCTCATTACAGTTTAATAGAACCTAAGTATGGAGTTTAATAGCAAATTAAGAGGCCGCGTGATTAACAGTCAATCTCGCGAAATAATAGCCAATGTTATAGAGTTTATGAGAAGAGAAGGAAACTTTAATTCACCTTCAATGCCATTTAAAAATGTAAATGATCGTGTTGCTGCAGCCACAGGAGTATCTAAAAACACTGTCGTCCGCATTTCTGGAGAGAAAAAAAGAATCGATAACCGTGAGATATCGGAATTTTCATCACCAAGAAAAACCATTAAAAAACCAAAAACAGTTAATGATATAGATGAAGCTGCACAAGAATCAAATTTTATTTTTTTATTATTAGATAGCTATTTTTGTTTCTGAGTTGTGTTCATTTACAGGCTCAATTTTTTTCCGTTTCTCCTTTTTGATTTTATATGGGGTTTCAAGTTGTTTTTGACTTATTTCGACGTAAATCACAACAACACACTTTTTTAATAAAGCAAACAAGTGTTAAGAGGTATATGTACGTGTAAACTACAATTACAAAAAATTGATATGAAACCCATGAAACCACCAACAAAAATGTAAAGCTAGCTTCCGTACTAGAACATGGTGTCATTCGTCGAGATAATTTATCATTTTGTTTAATAGATCAAGAAATGTAAATATTCCCCTGTTATTTTTTATAAAATTATAAGAGAAACAAATTTTTTTCTAAATAGTATAGTTTATTATTTTGTAGAAAAACAAAATTTCGAAAATTTTAGTAATGTTTCAGAAACAACCGTTATTAATAATAGGTACCATTTTTCTTAATAAGGTAGAAATAAAATATAAACTATTTCCACGATTTACAAAGGCATACAAAAAAACTATAGGTATTTTCCGCTATCCTATAAAATTTATATTTTCTGACTCAATTTCAAAAGGTTGAAGGAATTCCAAAACACCTTTTATGGCATAATAATTATTTTCAATTCTACATACTATCTTTAGCTGCTTTTAAAAACGTTCTAAGAAAGTCCAATCAGACCAATTTAATCCCTAAACTATTCCACACTTTTAAAATTTAATTACCTAAAAATATTAAAAACTATTTAAAATAACTTGTTTAGCAGACTGTACAATAGCTATCTTAGTCACACGTAGCGCGTTCTCTGTCTGGGCGTCGAACACCTCTAGAAATTTGATGAACTGTACACATAAATTTGAAATTGTTGACTTTTTATTAATAAAGCCATGCTGCTCATCAATTAATATGGGTGACACATGTGAATAGATCCTATTATAAACAATTCTTTCAAAGACTTTAGATATAGAGGAAAGAATTGTTATAGGGACCGTGCGTGAAATATAGAGGCAGCACTACTGCCGAAGTTAGCCCTCTCTAGTGTTTAATTTTAGAATTAAATGGGGTAAACATTGCAAGTAAATAATAAAGAATATTTTCTAAAATATTAAATATAGTTAAATATAGATACTGGCCCGTACCAAACAATCGGGTACATGGTCAAAATGATATAAAATGTAAAATATTATTAAAATCTGTACATGTATATACATTTTAAGCAAAAAGATTTATATGGCTAATTGACAATAAATTGTAAAGTTGTACCTTAAACAAGTGTGTCCAATGTCAAAATATCGGTATTTAGTAACACTGAATTTAAAAGTATTACAATAACATTTAAAAAATATAAATTAATAAAAAAGATTGGGAAAAATTTATGCTAGTCCAAATGTCATTCATCCACTGACGTTTATGAGACGCCCAATGATATACATATTATAGATTGCTCACCCATCTATAAAAAAATTACGAAAAGCGGGTTGCAATGTGCCTTTCCTAGTGCTCACTAAAATAGAGCCGTTCTAGCCCAAATGTGTTTTAATATAAAATTTCAGTATTTTAATTTTTAGAAAAAGAAAATAATTAAAGTTTTACTTCAAGACACGTTATTATGTATTTGGAAAGTTGAGTTTCCATGTTGTTAAATAATATTAAGAGATCTAAACAATTTTTAAAACAGATGGATATAAATAATTTTAGACTACTCTCATTTCAGAAATTACACTAAATAAAATACATAATTGCAATATGTAATACAATTTTGAAAAGGAAATGTAAACAACTTTGATATGAGATATAAACAACTTTGGTAAGAGTTGTAATTGGACACATCTATTATTCTGAATAATGTTTAATGGTAATGTCACTAAAAAAATTTACAAAAATCACTGGATTTTTAATATTTTAAAGTTTGTTGCAGTCTCTTTTGATAGTACTTGTAATGTACGTATTATTTATGATTTGTTTATTTTAGTAATAAATGAGAAATAGTTAATAAATTGTAAAGAGGGCTATGATATTTTTGTCAAATTGGACATACTTATTTCATAGTAACATTCTACATTAGTTTTAATCAACAGAATAATTATCTGTAAAATTATATTTATATAAAATGTTCATTTAAATATGTAAAAATCTTAATGATAATAAAACACTAAAGACTCTAATTTCTAAACCGGTTCTGTAAATGCTCAAGTACTCAAAATTGATACAAAGCTAGATAAAAAAAAACTTTGCCCAGTGAAATACGCTTTTCGTCATCTGATTTACATATGGATAAGCAATCTATGTAATGTAATTATGTATATCATTGGGCGTGAGACACTTAATTCTGCTCTGTGAAAATTTATAAAATTTCTTTACTATTGAATGAAATCCAGGTTTCCAAAGTAATGTGTTCGTACATCCACGGATGCAACAAGTTTTTTCGATAATGATATTACGAAAATAATTCGACTTTATTTAATTAATAATTATTAAACAATAAATGCCATATAAAATATTAATAAATACCCCCCATAAAGTTCAAATTTTTTTCACCAGTTAGCGTTAAAGTCTTGACGCACGGTCCCTATAGGACAAAAGTTCTCTATTTGGCTCGTATTTCCCGATTTATGTATAGGTGTTATGCGACCAGTTTTAAATTTATCAGGAAATATGTTTTTTTGCACTGATAATGTAAACATTTGTTTTAGAGGAATCGATCATATCTCTGCGTAAGCCTTGAGAAAATACGCAGGTATATTATCAATACCCATTGTAGCATTAGGCTTCAGTGACTTGATGGCATTCAAAATTTCTTCTGTGGAAATTTTCCCTAGCTGCAATATATTTAAATTATAATTTTTGTATTTTACCTGATCTGGGATTGCTGAGCTGTTCGAATACACAGATTCAAAAAAAATTGGCAAACGATTTTGCAATGTCTTCATTGTTTGAAAAGTGTTCTCCATTATATGATGTAACGGGTTAAAATGGTGAAATCTCTATTTTTAATTTATTTTAATAATTTAAATATAAATTGGACTAAAAATGGCGTTTCTTATCTGTTTCCATATTTAAGGATATCTATTTCGATAATTTTATTATATTCTTCAATTATTAATAGGTGTCGATAGTTGTTTCGTTTCAGTAGAAAATAAACCGTAGCTATCACGTATGTTTTTGCCAATTTTTTTTGAAAAAAAAAAAAAAAAAAAAAAAAAAAAAAGTTCAATACCGTTCGGAAGTCGAAATAAATTAATTTGGTATTAGCAAGATACTTACTGTTGACAGTGAACACTGTGATATATATTTTGTGATTTATTTGTAAATCTTACACCCTTGGTGGATAAAACTCATTAGTGTTCTCGTAATCAATCTTGTATGCATTTTGGCACGCTAGGTGCATTATTGTGGTGTTTTAAGATTGAAATCTTCTGTGGAAGGATTAAATTGTCAACGCCCTCAATTAGAGGTAAAGTTATGTTAAGCTTAAATTATTTTGTAAATCAAATTTATTATCACGGGGTAATTTTTATACTGTAGGGTCCAAGTATACGGTACGAGTATACGATCTAAGTACTTATACAATCCAAGTAACGACCCAATCAGGCATAGGGTCCCGTTAAAAGATCCAGGAATTGGCAGTTTCACGTCGTCTTCACAGGTTTACCAGAATACGTCATTGTTAGAATTTTTCGGCCAGTCACACTATTTGAATTGGAGTTCATCATCGCCGTTATATCCTCACCAGACCTCTGGAATTTCTGCTTTTCTAGTATACAGCTTGTCCCATTGTATGACCACGTCCAGACGAATACGAAAAGGAAAATACAGATAAAAAATATTTTAATAGTATATCGTTTATTTTAAAAACACATTTATTTAGCGCAACGTTTTGGTTTTGAATTTACATGAAAATTTATTTACGACTTATAAAACTTTATTTAAAACTTTATCATTTTTCCTTTTATCTAAAATTTGGCTAGTTTACACCTGTGAACTCAACGTGTACACGTTTAAAACATATTTTGGACATAAAATAACATAATCAGATACTAAATATTAGTTATTTGTTTTAATATTATTTTATTAATATTTTTGTGGCATCTCTGGACTGGAAATTTCAGGTGTTAATTTATAATAAAATATTCGGGAGATTTGTTGTGGATGACGGTGTTTTATTTTATGTTTTTCTCTTTCTATTGCTAATTAGGTATTAAGCTTCACTTTATAGTACAGTGTAATTAGGGTTTTAGATTTGTTTTGCGGTATTTCGGGTACGGAACCTTACTAGATCAAGGGGCTTTCCAGTTCGAGTCGTGGTCGAGCTGGTGGCGCCTTATAAATATTTTCAGGACTCACCCCAAGCCGGGTATCCTTTTTTTTTGCTCGTGCACTCACTTCCGTAGCCCGTTTTAGCACGTGGCAATGAATACCTATATGCTATATTGGACTTACTATTTGACCTTTTACTTTTAATATAGTTCCAAAAATTTTGGGGGTTATCTGTTAATTCTTTCTCTATGTTATCACTAGTAATACCACTAGAGGTCAAAAAATTTCCTGATATTAATTTGACCTCGCGTGGTATTCGGTAAGAAAATTCCACGCCGAATTATGGTTGAAAATTAAATATTTTTAAAATTTATTTTTCGTTTCTCAACAATGCAAATTATTTTCTCCAAGTCACCAGTGAAACATAAAAGGTGTTGTCGCCTTGATTGTTGAGTTGTCATGGTAACTAAGTGAGACCCTAACCTCGAATATAATTTCAGTTTTGAAGTTGTCAAGCGGCCCGACGTAAAAAAATGTTTCGCTGCAATTATTTAGGCCTTCAAATTGCTTATTTCTACTCATTGTAGTTGCATGGGAATACCATTTGAAAATAGAAAATAGTATATTATTTAATTTTACGTAAGTTTTGAATAGCTACAAGTGGTAGAAAATTGTTTTTCTGCGTTTTTATTAACATGCGTTATGAGCGCTTTAAAATGGTATGAAATTCATAACTAGCGTCAGCAAGAATCAATCGTAGGAGGCTGTGATCATTGTATTTTGTTTTGTTGCGATAAAGAATATTGCACAGCAAGTAAAACCAACAAAATTACCTATTTGTTTAAAAATGAATCGATTTGAAAATCATACGCTATGCAAAATATGCGTGAAATTGTCTGATGTAATGATCAATCATTGCACCATGACCTACTTACTCGGATTAATAGAGGATTGTGGCTCCAACTTGAAAAACGAAAATTTGTTCCGAATTGTCCACGAATATTTGCACCTAAACTACGCAAAATTCAAAGTGCTGAATGGGAAAAAGGTGAATAAATTAGTGTCTAAATATTATATATTTTATTAGACATAGACACATAATTCAAAGCATCCAAAGTCCTGCATTTTCGCCATTAAGAAGAAAAGAAGTGGCCGAAGAATATAGAAAACACCTTAGCATTGTAACTAAAATGTATCAAAACTAAACCTATTATGTGAACAAATAAAAACCAGTCTGTCAAAAATGGTCTGTTATTGTAAACGTCAAAAAATTTCCAGTATAATTCGCTGTTGGGTACCCCACGAGAAAAAAATTTCCACTAAAATACCTCCGTTGCCATGGTGATCTGTCAAAAACACGTATTTTGATTGGTTCAAAATTACAGGTGTGGAATTTTCTAAGTAATTTTTGTGACATGCTCTTATCAGAGTTTTGACTTGCTTTCTTAATTCCTTAAAGCTCTCTGTATAATCTGAATTTTTTTTTTTTGATTTTTTATTATAATGTGATTTTAATTTTAATTTGTGAATCAATTCTTTGGAATACCAAACTGGATATTTACCCCTAGCATAATATGTTTTTTGGGGAATGCATTGGTTTAATATACCGGGTGTCCGCGTGCCGCCCCCAGCCACCCCCGGTTCAAAAGTTTAAATGACACCCTGTATTTTTTTTTTACATATTCTGAAAGAGCGTAGTTTTTTTAGTATCTCTATGTGAAAAAATTACTTAATTACATAATGAACTTTGAAAGATATTTACAGCTAAAGGTTCAGATACCAAATATTAAAAAAAAAAGAACTAGTAACCTTGAACAGTAGACAAATTTCGAAATAATTAATAATAATAATAATAATAATTTTATTTCCCAAATTCTACAATTTACATACAATTTTTTTTTTATACATATCTTTTCCAAATGAAGATGGAAAATAAATATCTCCACTGAAGTCTTACGACTAGTACGTGGGAAAAAACTATATTTTCCTTCTCTTTTAAAAGAAAAGTTAATTATTACAATTTAATAGATTATATTCCTAAAAACTAAAAATATATATATCTTTTTAAGCTTACCTAAATATGTACATACAAATAAATCAAATTAATTATTTAAGTAATTAGAAAAAGTGTGTGAACAAAAATTAAAGCAGATAGAAACAAAAAAATCTAATTATCCAAAAAAATATAACTTATCACAAAAAATACAACTTATCACAAAAAATACAACTTATCACAAAAATAGGTATTCTTATAGACCAACAAAATTTCGCTTTATAAACTAAAGTAAGGACTCTTTTTATTTTTTTAGTTAAATCAAATGTTCAAAATGTTCACCGTTTACATTTAAACAATAGTACAGTCTATTCTCGAAAGCGTTGCGAATATTTTCAAAGACATGTGGTGTTAAATCTCTACATTCCTCTATGATTCTATTACGCAAATCATCAATGGATTGTGGTGGTATCCTGTAAACAGCAGACTTCAAATGTCCCCATAAACAGAAATCCAGTGGAGTCAAGTCTGGGGAGCGAGCTGGCCATTCAATAGGACCCCTACGACCTATCCATTGTCCTGGAAAAACGGTATTTAAATATTGCCTTACTTCTAAACAGTAATGAGGGGGAGCTTCGTCTTGCTGAAAGTATAACTGATCCTCCTGCATTTGATCTAAGTTTTCTTCCAAGCACTGAATGATAACAGGATGTATTAATTCTTCTAAAAACTCGAGATATCTAGGCCCAGTTAAATTCTCGTGATAGAAAATTGGACCAATTATTTGGTTATTTAGAATTCCAGCCCATACATTAATTTTTTGGGGAGGTTGCGTATGGCTTTCTCGGAAAACGTGGGGATTAACATCGCTCCAATATCGACAATTCTGTCTATTTACGAAACCATTTAAGGAAAAGCAACTTTCGTCACTGAAACAAATATTTCGCAAAATATTTCTGTTTTGCCGAATCATGCCTGTCATAGTTTCACAAAATTGGACTCTTCTATCGAAGTCATCGTCGCCCAACTCTTGATGAAGCTGTATTTTATAAGGATGCATTTTATTTAATTTTAATATTTTATGGCACGTTGTTTTTGCCACTCCCGAAGCTTCTGATAATTTTCTAACTGAAAGATGTGGGTCTAAATTTACGTGACCAAGAACTGCAACTTGCGTTGCTTCATCTCGTGCTCCACGATTAGTCATATCACGTTTTTTATTATTTACCGATCCAGTTTCAAAAAATTTTTGTATTAGATTAATTACATAAACAGCAGATACATTTTTGTTGGGATGGTTTTCGTTAAATAATGCTGCCGTCTGCGAATAGTTTCTGTTTGCAATCCCATATAAAACTACAATTTCAGTTCTTTCTTCCAAACTGTAAACCATTTTTCTACTTTTTTAGCTATTTAATTTAAACTAAGTCAAATTTTTTCGAAAACTTTTGTACTAACGAGTAAACAAAAGTGTCACAAACAATATTATTTGACAGTTCAAGCAACGAAGCAGCTTTCATGGCTTGCTATTATTTTTTGCTTTCGATATTTGAATATCTGGTATCTGAACCTTTAGCTGTAAATATCTTTCAAAGTTCATTATGTAATTAAGTAATTTTTTCACATAGAGATACTAAAAAAACTACGCTCTTTCAGAATATGTAAAAAAAAATACAGAGTGTCATTTAAACTTTTGAACCGGGGGTTGCTGGGGGCGGCAGATATCACGTTGGAGTGGTATCTTATACACTATTAATTTACCCCCTACTTCCTTAATGACCTTCCAAAATTTCAAGTCGATATATTTTAAAACACCAGAAATAATTCCATTTAAAGTTTTCGCGCGGACACCCGGTATTTTATAGTACTTGATAAAATAGATCTACACATTCATTTGGGTCGTCTGATTTTATTAATGTTTCCCATCTACATTGGTTTAACATATGGTATTGAAAAAATACCGGTGTTACTTCCGAATATTTCTTTGGTAAAAATGTTCTGTAGCATATGTCGCTGGTGTTAGAAGAATTGGGTTCTTTTGTAGAAATAACTAACGAGTCATAGGTAGTAGAAAAAGAATTGTTTTAATTTACTATTTTCACTGAAGTAAATACATAGTGGTTGATTCACTTATCTTCACTAAACAGTTTTAAATATTTACAATTTTAGTTCATCACAATTTGATTAACTAATACAGTTGATTTTTTAGTTACCAACTTGAAAACATTTGTTTGTAGAATTTCTTATGCCATAACAATTGTAGAAGATATAACTTTCACCAGAAGATAAAATGCATTAAATGCTTGTAAAAATGTCGAAAGTAACGTCAAAGACAACTGTGAGCTATGATGGCAAAAAGACAACTGAACTCGATGGCAATAAGACAACTACTGAATGATGGCAAACATACAACTGAACTGCTCGCGTCGAGCGCACCTTAATATATACTGTTGGGACGAACTGAGTGTCCGGGGCATAGTTCACGCACCTATTCGGTTTCAACCAATGAAAACATCATGACATAATGAAATACGTCATTTGTGCTTCGTTCACTATGCGCCGGACACTCATTTTGTTCCAATGCACCGCTGTGCACTTGAAAACACAGGTGTTCGACGTTCGGTATTCTGAGAAAAATGCTATTTATAGTTTTATGACTTCACATTATATTAGGGTAATAAGCAGTCGAACTATTGGAGAATTGTTTATTTATTTAGTAGGTGTAAAATATTAATTTGTTGATGTTTTTACTGGTGAAATTGTAGAATTTAACCAGGTATAGTTTAACGTGATCTCCTTTTTTATAGTTATAATTATGAATTTTCCGATGGTAATCAGATAAACTGAAATTGCTTTCCACGTTAAAATTTATTTCAATTGGGGGATGGTACATATCAATATTAACTAAAGAGTCAGAGGAAGCGGTTACTACCGATTGTGTTAGATTGCTTAAAACTAGGTCTTGTGTATTATTGTTTTTATTTAGTACATTATTTGAATCGCTTATTTGAGAAACCCAATAAGTCCCAAAATCATGTTTTGAGAAAAAAAAACTGTTTATTTACCTCAAATTTTAAAACTGAGTTGAGTAATGTTATAGTATCGTTTTAGACTCCCTTTAAAGTTGTACTTATGTTTATTAATCAAATTGAAATAAAAACTAATTATTTTTCCAAAAAAATAAAATGGACATGTTGCGTTTCTCAATTAAAATAGTAACTATCGGGAAAATAAATAAACATATACCCGGTATTGAGTTTAGAACTGTATATTATCAAAAATAAGAGAACATTAAATTAAAAAACTAAACAGAAATATCTAAACATCATCCGCTGCAGGTTCACCATTATTCACTGGCCAGGAAAATATTTCCTTGTAAAATCTTCCGATTTCTTGATAATCCATCTGTAGGTAAGGTCGAAATTTCTTAATGTTGTCCAGATTCTTCTTTTTAATCGGAATTTTCATGTCTGGATAAGCAGGAATAGGTGCTATTTCAGTCAGCCGGGCTCTTCGGGATAATATGGGAAAACAGTGGGATACCAATGCATCGATAAAAGGCCTTGCTACTACACATCCTGGTCGCTCTCTGCTATGTGTGAAATGCATTAATGAAGCAATGCCAAGCGGTACTTTATTAGAATTTCTATCGTTAGAATTTGTTATAGCAAAACAATTTTTCTTGTAGTAGCTTGGCCACCACAGTTTGAAGTCTCTGTTGTCTTCCATTAGAAATACGGTAAACTTATGTTGGTGACTGGATGTTATAATAAGTTCGACATACTCTTTTAGGGTGTAAATCCTGTCGGTGTTTTTGATGTTGCGCTTGATTACAGCAAAATCCCTATCGCAGGGCATATAAGAGGGCCCTCTTATAGGAAAATATTGATTGACTGATTCGAATCGACCGGTGTCCACAAGAGCGGCACACATTCTTATGAGGCAATGGTTCTTGTTTTGGCCTCCACATCCATTGGAAAAAATCTGCAAATGTCTGACGTTCTTTGATATGTTGGTTTTAACATAGTTCATAATGAAGGAACAAATTTCGTTTGGTCCTTTTTTTCCCAGACCTTCATGATATACGTACAAAACTGCCTTACCAGTTTTCAAATCATGTATATCAAACACATTGACCGTAAGTTGGTGCAAATAAAACGTTTCTTGAACTGGTATCTGTGGAAGAAATAAGTTTTGCATGTAGTCTATACAAATGGAGGCAGTAGTGGGATCATTTTGCAACTTTTCTTTAATTTCTTTCATTTTAACGAAAAACTTTTTGGCTCGTCTCAGATGCACCATTTTCTCTGCAACTGCAACTCTTTTAGCAGTGTCGTTTAACGTATTTGATTTAATTTTTACTTCTAACTCCTCACATTTACAGCAGGTGTCAACTTGCGGCCTTCCAAAGGATAGACTAAATTTTTCTTTAAAAATTTTGTAGTAAAAAGAATATTTCACCTTTATATTTGGATAGAGTTCTTCAAACATTCTGTGCATTTTATAAATATTTAGTTTCTCATCCAGGTATTGTTTCTCTTCTGTTGCATAATGCGTATTTTTGGTGGGAAAGGACTTAATGTGATCGGTTATTAGGGTAACAATCCCTATGGACTTAGAGTTTCCAGGAGCTTGCCTGCCTCTCATATCTTGTGGTGATTTTCCAACAGATAAGAGACGACATAAACGATACACCCTGTCATTCGTTATAGCATGCAAGCTTAGAAATGCTTGCTTACACACTTCTATTTTTTTTATGCTCGTTGAAACGGAATATTTATAAACTGTGCTATGCGGTTTTTTAGAAACATCGCCTCTTGCTCTTGAACGTTTACGTTGAACAGGAATTAAATGTATAAGAGCTTGAAGGTAAGCGTCTTGTTCACTTTTTGTACTAAACGAATAGAATTTTACAAAAATTTCATTTCTTTCCTCATCTGTAAGCTGATCAAAGCAATTCTTTTTGCATTTGAAGTATAAAAAAGCAAATTAGTTACATGAAAAGATAAAAGTAAGGTTAGAAAAACTTACTTGCAAGGCTGTCCAATTTCTTTTTTGGCTATTGACTTTCTTTTATAATTTATATATTGCAGTCCCTCCACTCTTGCTTTTTATATTTTTTCGCACTTGTATGTTACCTGTTTAAGGCCTTTTTTACGTTTTGGATTCACTACTAGTACATTTTCACAAATTACTGTCACCATGTTTATTTAACTAGGTATTTACTTTGAAACAATATAACGACACAATTTACCAAATTATATTTGAGAAACCCAATAGATCCAGTACTTATAGGGTTTCTCAAATAAACGTAATATTTAAATGCTTAAAACACCGTACAAACGACTGATATATGTTGGGTTTATAAATTAAAAAGATGAAATATGACACAAACATTTGATTTCTGTCAAAATGTCAAAACTGATATTTTGGACATATTGGGTTTATCAAATAAGCGATTCATTTAATGAATAAACATCATATTTGGACATTATTTTATGTATAGTTTGTATTTTTGAGATTCTTTTGAGAATGAAAAAGCTGTTCCATCAATTTCAGCTATATTAAAATCACCTATTATGAAAATATTTTCATTTAAATGTTCATCAACAAGTTCTAACGATTCTAGAAAGTCATCATAAGTTGAAACTTGTGAACCTGACCTAATATATACAGTACAAATCACTATTATAATATTACTATTACTTCACTATCGAAACCAAATTAATTTTCATGCGCCCCCGCTTACGATTGTGGACCCTCATTTTTTATTACGCCCTACGTAAACCCCCGTCCAGTCTCCCATGGACCCCTGGGGGTCCACCTGGAGCACTTTGGGAAATACTGGACTAAATAAAGTGTCATGAACCAAAAATATTGCGACCCGTGTAAAATTAGTCTACTCCCATATAAAATCATCTGAACATGATTCTTGTGAGACTCCAATTTGTTGAGTTAAAGATAATTAATTAACTATTACAATAGATATTCTGATTCAATAATTATCACGGTCAAAGGCAACGGCCGTGTTCAGTGACAGAGTTATATACTATTTATACCATTACGTCGCACCGCCAGGGTTGCCAGATCGGTCAGCTGAAATTCCCCAATCGAAGTTCTAAAATCCCCTGAATTTCGGCCTTTTGAAAAAAAAAATCCCCAAAATTTTTTTTGTCTGTTTCCTGATATTTTCGAATAAATTAGAAATTATTTTTTTATACAAATAATTTTTACGCATGCGCAAAACATGTAGTGCATCACAATAAAATTACATTCCTGAAGTTTATTTAATGCCAAACGAAGCATAATAAGTTAAGGAGATCCACAAGTTTTATTTGATGATCCCTCATATTTTGTCTCCTATATACTATATATAGGTACCTACATAAAAATATAATAAAAATAAGAAGATACTTGATAAGATATAATAATACTTATAAGAATTATGATTAATTATTAATTTCGGCAAATATATTCAATATAGCTTCATTTTCTTCTCGATTTTCCTTATTAGTATTATACATATTAGCATTAAATTTGTTTAACATATTTTCACTTGGCACAAAACTGATACTACCACTGTTCATAAGATGGAACCGCAGTCTAATTATGGAATCTGCACTACTAATTGCTAGTCGGTTTCGCAACTTCTCTTTAATCAGATTTGCAAGTGAAAATGCTCTTTCCACAGCAGCATTGGAAAATGGTAGCGAAAGAAGAGCTAGTGCTAATTTAGATATCCTTTCAAACCGATTTTCATCCAAGGCATTTTTGTTTTCGGACACTTCAACCCAAAAAGATTCAGCTGTTTCTGGATGCTCCCATTCTACTCGATGAAGAGCATTCCATTCACTGACAGTAGCATCAACATCCTCATTGATTAATGACTTAAAGCTGGTAGCTAAAGTTGTAATATCAGGTCTTCTAACTTGGCTCGTCGCGTTTTCAGGAGTTAACAAGTTTATTTTTTCGAGAACTTCAATGTTGGACGGTAATCGAGGTTAAATTTGGTAACAAAGTTCAATTAAAAAATTTCTACACCTTTCTTGGACGCAGGATACATCGTTCCTCTCTATTCCCACTTGTGCTTCATGAAATGAGTAACCAAAATTGATAATGGTTGCGCTCATGACGTAGTCCTTGAAATTGAAAGAAAATATGTCTTTATCAAGAACTTTTTCAAGACGCATTGGAGGTATAAGAATACTTAAGTAATTCCTGAGCAAGTGCAGGAGGTCTTCCATTAATTTTAGAGAATTAGCTTGGTCACTTTGGAAAGCTGTATTAAGGGCAGTTAGTTCTCTCAGAGTTTTCTTCAGAAAAACCATGTACAGATAATTTTTTTTATCATCTAACATCTCAAAAAGTTGTTGTGATGTATAGCATCTTTCTCTATCTTTGGTTAGCTGAAAGTGCAGTTTTAGAACATCCCACTGATCTAATATTTTATTTATGGCATTAAAACGTGCCAACCATCTAGTTCCACTTAATTTATCAATTTTTGTTGGCGCTGCTTCATTCATTACTTCATACAATTTTTTATATTCAATCTGACGCTTAGAACTGCAACTAAACCAGTTGTGAGAACCAGTTTTTGTCGAAAAATATACTATCGTCAGCAGATATGATAGAAGTAATACAGACCATGGTGGAACTCTAATTTTATCCTTAGACAAGGACTTTTCTGCTGTATCTAAATACGACTTTCTACAAGCTGAAAATTTCTTCGAATTTTCCATTGTAAACAACAAAAACATTGATTTGTTTATTATTTGTATTTATAAATCAAATGTTCACCTCTTTCTAGAGAATCTTCTTAATCTACTTGACGCATTGCCTATAAAAAGTAAGACAATTTTATGCGGCGATTTTAATATTGACTTTGCTAATGTATGTGCTACTCAAAAGTCTTTGATCAATATTTTTGAATCATTCAGTCTCACTATGCACGTAAATTCTCCAACTAGAATCACAGAAACAACATCTACAATTATAGATTACGTAGTCTCTGATTTTAAACCCGTTGATGTAGAGCACCAAGTAATTAGCTCAGGTCTCTCAGACCACGAAGCAGTATTTGCCAAATTTTTGATACCCCGTACAGCTCCAAAAAAAGTCCGTCAGCTAGGTAGAAATTTCTCTAAGCATAATTTCAAAAATTTCTATAATTTATGTCTAACTACTGATTGGAATGGTCTTTCTGAAGATATTGACTCTAAATTTTTAGACTTCTTAAATAAAATAATTATGTGTTTCAATACAGCTTTCCCCCTTCGCCCCATTAAAACTAAATGTCATAAATCTTGGACAACTAAAGGAATAAGAACATCATCTAAAAATATGAGGTCACTCATGTATATTAAAAAGTACACAGATAATCCCCTAATATTAAACTATATCAACAACTACAGAATATTGTATCGGAAAATCACCAAATCTGTTAAGAAAAACTATTACAAAAATCGCATCGCAAGAGCTAAAAACTCCTCCAAAGAAACCTAGTCTATAATAAATGACTTAAGAATTAAACCCGTTCTTCAAACAGTGTAAATCCTAGCCCAGATGAACTAAACAATTATTTCGTAAATGTAAGTAAAAATATCAAATCTAACATAGCTCCGAGTCAGGATGCTCTCTCCTTCCTCCTACCTACTAAAAGGATCACTGAAAGTTTCTTCCTAAGACCAGTAGACAAGCATGAACTAGTGCAAACCATAAACAACATCCAACATAAATTTTCCTGTGGAATTGATGGCCTGTCCACCAAAATATTTCTAAATATACCGGATGTAGTAATCAACATTTTAACTTCACTTATTAATGAATCCTTTGAAATTGGTCTCTTTCCTAACTGTCTAAAAACAGCTATAATAATCCCACTTCATAAAGGTGGCGACAAAACCAAAACCTGTAACTATAAACCTATCGCGTTATTGCCTACCTTATCGAAGATAGTAGAACGGCTAATGAAAAACCGTCTTTTGCCCTTTCTTTTCAAGCATAACATCCTCACAGCTCATCAGTATGGCTTTCTACCTAAAAAATGCACTAGCGACGCAATGTTTTCCGTTCTTAATGAAATATACACATCACTTAATGATAAACTTTTCACCGCTTCAGTATTTTGTGACTTCGCAAAGGCCTTCGATTGTGTAAATCATGATATTTTAATTAATAAGTTACAAATTTATGTCATACGGGGTTCTCCTTTACAATGGTTTAAAACTTACCTAGAAAATAGAAATCAACAGGTGCGGGCGAATGGTGAGGATTCTACAAATCTAGCAATAAGCAGTGGAGTACCTCAAGGATCAGTATTAGGTCCAATTTTGTTTTTATTATTCATCAACGACATCACAGACTTAAGAATAAGTGGTAGAATTACTTTATTTGCTGATGACACCAGTGTAACCTGGAATAATTCTAACATGCAGACATTACAATCTATCATAAGTGAAGATCTAGTGACTATTAAGTCCTGGTCTGATTCGAATGGACTTTGTTTCAACACCAGTAAAACTGTAGCATTCTCTTACAGAGGTACTTTACAACCTATAACTTTAAACAATAATCTGATCCAAACGGTGACTTCAATCAAGTTTTTAGGTCTTTATATAGACGATTCTCTAAAATGGTCTGCTCATATAGATACCTTAGCAAAAAAATTATCCTCCGCATGTTTTGCCATTAAATCGGTTTCTAAAGAGCTGACTCCTTCTACTGCATTAATAACCTACTTCTCCTTATTCGAATCTCACCTTCGCTATGGTTTACCTTTCTGGGGTTCTTGTAGCTTATACCTTTTCGAATCTATTTTTAAACTGCAAAAAAGAGCAATCCGCTATGTATTTGGTTTAAGTAGTAGGACACATTGCGAAAATTACTTCAAAAATTTCAAAATTCTAACCCTTCCTGCTCTATTTATTTTCGAATCCGTCTGCTTAGTTCGCAAGCACATTCAAAATTTATCCGAAAGACCGACTCGTAGATATCCTACAAGAAATTTAGAGACTGATGTTTATTTAACAATGCCCACTTCTGACCTATTAAAACATTCCATTACCTACAATGCCAAAAAATTGTATAATAACCTTCCGATGCAATTAAAATCTATAAATACATACGATAAGTTCCGAAGACTGGCTAAAGCTTTTCTTCTAGAAAGACCATATTACACAGTAGCAGAATTTTATAACGTACCTTAGACATTTGAGTTCCACATACAATGGCATTAATTAAATAATTAAATATTAAAGTTTAAATTTAAATTTAAATTTAAAAATTAAATTAGAATAATTATAATGACGGATATTGCATATCCATTGCAATTGTTATTCCTATTTTGTCTGTTTGTTTCTGTTTGTTTTTTCTGCTGTTTAGTTATTTTTATAATATGTTTAGTATTTAAGTTACACGCTTGGTCTATAAAATTTTTTTACGACAATAAAGCATATCTCTCTCTCTCTTTTATTAAAAAATCTAAATGTTTGGGAAGTGATTTAAAAGAATGCTCAGCAGCCAAGTGGAGAGAGTGACAAACACATTTAATTACCACTAAATCTCGATTTGTCATAGCTTTTCCAACCATGACATTAGCACCGTCTACGCCAATCCCAATTAAGTTTTCCATTGGGAGACTGTCTTTAAGAAGTTGACTCCTCATTGTTTCAGCTAATGTCAAAGCATCTCCTGCGGCAATTTCCATTAATCTGTAAAAGGTCGTAATTATTTTTCTTTTGAGTTTGCTATAATATTTAATCATAAGACACATCATTTTGCTACAGTCAATGGCCGTGCTTTCATCAATTATCAGAGAATATTTTTCATTTCCAACATCAAGGATTAAATCTTCCAACAAGCATGGACTAATAACATTTAAGATTAAGGCTGAACATTTCGTTCGATGAAGTTTTACTCCCTTGAGTAATTCGGAATTATCATCTAAACCATTAAGTAATTCACTTAAATGATCTGCCGTTCTTGTAGAACAATGCTCCGCAATAAAAGCAGCTACTTTCAATTCTGCGACTTTTCTTTTCTTTGAAATATTAGTCGTCAAAAACTCAGTAATTTTTTTGCTGGGACCAGCGTTATATTTTTTCTCAGACTCAAGATGTTTTCTTGATTTTCTGTGTAACAAAAGATCTTTCTTATGTGCAATTAATGAACACTTGCAAACTTTACAAAAATCCCTTTTATCGTCTTCAGGGTCCGGCATAAGGCATCCTATTAAAAATATACTATAATTGGTATACGAATATTAAACCGAAGATAAAACTTACCCTTTAATTCACTATTTTGCTCCCAAACACTTCTGTACTTATTCGCCATTATTTTTATTATATACAACTCAACTCAACTCGTTGACAAACGCTAAATGTGAATCGGGGAATACCGGTCCCGAGAGGGGGTTCTCATATCAACGTCTTTCAAGACAAATTATGCGGTCGGTAGGGTAGGCTTCGCTATACCGCTAGTGTATTATTTTAACTCGGCAAAAATAGATGGCTCTGCTTGTACAATGCAATAATAAATAAGCCATATATTTTTTGTTATTTATAATGTCATAATATTATTTTAAAAACCCCTGTTATCCCCAACGCAATAGTTTTTCCCCAGAAGAATCTCCTAGAAAACAAAAACCCCAAAAAATCCCCAAGAAGTTGAAAAATCCCCTAATTTTTGGGGAAATCCCCTAACCTGGCAACCCTGCACACCGCGCTGATTCAGCTTTTCTTGCTTTGTTGCCAGATTGAAGCTTTGCTGGCCCAATTTAATATTTTCATGTTTTGGCATTTTATGAGGCCCCCTAAATATGAGGCCCTAGGCTAGCGCCTAGTGCGCCTAGTGGTAAAATCAGCCCTGAGAACAGGAACAAATAATAGTTTGTGGTTACAAAAGTAAATAAAATATAAGGTAATTATTTCAATTGGATTTATTTCTACAGGTTTAAATGGGTTATTTAAATTTTTTGCATCATAAATTTTTAAAACGGAAACTCTAAAACAGCTTATATAATGATAAAATAAAGTGCATCAAAAAATTGTTTAGGGCAATTTTTTCTAACTTAATATCTACTACTAAAACAATTGCTTTTAATTCAATTATATCATGATATTTGACTGTCAAAAGTTAAAAGCGCCATTTGATAATCTCTACTAAATGCCACAAACGATTTAAATCCTCTTATACCGTTAACATATTCAATGGGCCATGTTCACATGTGAGGTATGCTGTTTTATAAATTATATTGTAATAGTTAGTCGCTATACAAGTTATTCTAAATAATCAGTTCGTTAAAAAAGCCAAAAGTTTTTAAATTAAGCCCAATTGAAATTTAAAATTTGAAATGTATCCGTCATCGGGAATAGACCAATCAGCTTGTGTCGAAGTTTTTTTTGTTATACGAAACCAAGCCAACGAACAAACCGACACATAGAATGTCGAAGTGAACGCACATCTTAGTGACACTTAAAAATTGACACTACCTAGACCACATAACCTAACATAACATTCGTTGTTGTTGTTATTTCTTCTATCTTTGCGAATTGGTTTAATTTTATTATTAATATGAAATTGTTAGCTGGATTTATAAAAGCTGATTTAAGTGTTTTACCCATTGCAAACAAAGATGTGACTACTGCATTTTTTTTAACAATACTCAGTTTATAAGTGCCAAACTTAAGCCTGGACAGAAAGGTAGGTAATACCATTGTATAAGTAATACTTTATTTATAAATTAATTGTTTTAATAGTAGTAACATAATATATCAGAGTACACTGATATCCAAATATATAACACTACAAACTGAAACGATATATTTATTCCTTGAAGTAGAGAGCGCGCGCCGTTTAAAAAATTAAAACTAAATAACATCTAAAAATGTATTTAGAAGCGTAGGGTGCAAGTATTTACTGCAATACTCTTTTTATTTGGTCGAAAATTACCTACTTGCTACATATCATTGTAAATAATTTTGTAATTTAAGTACATTTTCATAACTACTTTTTGTAATTGTACATACACTCTTTTACATTTATTGTACACATGTCTAATGTTTACATGGATAAATCTATGATAATATTTCTAAATTGAGATAATAAGAACACAAATATGTTTATGTTTTATGAAATAATTTAGAACACAGAAAAATAATTAAAATTGGTAAAAATATCTGATAATTAGGTCAAATGTTTAGAGTTAGGTTCTTGAAAATACTAAAAAATTAATCACTTAATTAAATAATGTTTTATTTGTAGATCTGCCAAGCAAGAATATGGAGATAATGCCATTTTCCATGTACAACTTAAGAGAGGAGATACTGCACAGTAAAGGGACAAATTACACCTGAACATAAAGTACGGCAAAAACCTTATGATGTGGTTGTTGTAATTAACAAAAATGAAATTTTTAGTGCACAATGATCCTAAGCATCTCAAGGTTTGTAATATTTATTACGCTTTTTTGTTTTTATATAATAATAATAATAATTGTCATTTATTGAACTGAAAATTCAGTCCAATAGGCTATTGACCGAAGTCCTTCTGCCTATTGTTTTTATATCACATAATAAACAATAGGCCCATTATTCCTATAAATATTTTTTTCTAATTTTGACATATAAAATGACATTGTAATCCCAGCAAGTGTTAAAATGATCTAGAAATAGATTTTGTTAGTGAACCTAGTAATAATTTTGATGCTGCAGAGCATCTATGAAATTTTGAGTTAAAATCTATGCCATATTTTTAGACTATTTTTATACCCTTTCAAAAATTGTATGCTCCTCGTTTTCTGCAAAAATCAAAATGCTCTGATAGATTCAAACGAAGTCAGCAGAGCACCTGTTTTTTAAAAGTTTTTTTGTGTAAAAACAGCATATTTTTATGCTCTTATAAATTAAAAAAAAAATGATATTTTTAAAAAATACATGGTGCTTTGTTGGAACAAAGTCAGCAGGACACTTCAGTTTTTTAATTTGTTTTTTTATATATAAAAACAACTAGTTATGACACATGTTTAGGCTATTTTAAAATCCTAACAATGTAAGTATATTTGTTTTCAGAAAAAAAACTTTGAAGTCAGCAAGGAACTGCGAATTTTTTTAAAAATGTCAAATTTTTCAGAATATTTTATAATATTGTAGGAGCCTAAAAACGTGGTGTGGTTAAAAAAAAACTGGAGTGCTCTGATGGATTCGTTTAAAGCTAACAAAGCATCCCCTAATTTTTAATTTTATATTACTCAAGAGCCTAAAATGAGACATAGCTGTTTAAAAAATAAAAACTTGTATTTTTAAAATTTTTTTTTTTTGAAAAGCTATAATATTTCAAAAATCTGAAAATGTGGTGAGATTGTTTTTATAAAAAGTTTTAAAATGCCGAGGTGCTTTACTGGCTTCATTCAGAGCTAGTAAAGCTCTGCTCGTCTTGTTATATAAAATAAGGCATTTTGTAGCTGGTTATATAGTTATTTCGTAACTGCATATCTAACCCTTTTATTTTTTTCAGGCGGTTGTAAACATGTTGTAGCTTTTTTGCTGGCTTCATAGAAGAAGTGAGGAACCATCTGTAACATCTACTGTGTTGTTGGAAAGGGTCTAATTATCAAAATGCCTAAATATTGATGTAGACTTGGCTAGATTGTTAAAGAAACTGCTTTCAAATGTTTAATGGCTAGTTGTTCTTAGGATTTGTGTATATATATTTTTTATTTGTAAATAAAGTGTTTTTTACTTAATTTTTCTTATTTAAGTACTTTTATATTCTTAGGATTTGTATATTTATATTTTTTATTTGTAAATAAAGTTTTTTACTTCATTTTTTTTATTTAAGTACTTTTATTTTTTATTACAAGGTTAATAAGTAAAATTTTCCAATGTTAATAATAATAAATTTGTAATAAATAAAAAATATAACTTAAGTCAATATTATTCTTTCTCCTTTTTTAAAGCTACTATCAATAAAGGTATTACTTTAGCTTAACCTAAGATTAGTTTTTAATTTTGTGCTATATTTGATTTGACAGAGAAAAAATTATAACCCTTTGACATTGGTTGTTTTTACTTAGATTTATGTTTTACTCTCATAATAAGGAATAGCAACATTAAATATTTTTTTTCACATTTATCAATGTTCTCATTTTCGTCTAGGATTGATAAGAAGGCACACTTGCTGGTTTTTTGAAAAAGGTGGAAAGAATTGTGATATTTTTAAATTTATCACCAGTGATACCACATGTAATTACCCGACTTATTGGAATATATAGACTTTGCTACCACATTCAACTGAACTTGGTTGTTTTTGTTAAAATGTTTCATTTTAAACTGCTGTAAATAGGTCCCAAATCTATGCATATACAGGTACTCATTCCACTTTGATTTGCTCGAAAAGTTAAAATTTTATAAAAAAATTACATTGGCTGTTTAAAAACTCTTCATTATAATCTCTGAAATGTGATTAGGTAAATTAAATTAAAAAACAAATAAAAAAAGTTTATTAAATTAATATTTACTCTTACAAAATAGGTTCTTGTAAGTTAACAATACCACAAGCAATTATGCAGATACTAAGTAAATGTACTTGCTTGAAATTCACACAGAAATGTGGTTTTAACATGTGAAATTCCCTAACCCTTCTTATAACTCTTTCCACATGTATTCTTAGAGATGCTATTCTTTTACTTAATTGTACATCTTCTGGAGCACTTTTTTCATTCTGTGATACACTAGGTGGCCTTACTAAAGTGCATCCCATGTTTTTAAGTATTGACTGAATATTCTTAAACCCCCTATCTGCCATTATATGGGATCCAGAAACCAGTTTGTTTAAGTACCCACTTTATAGTATAGTAGTAGTAGTAGTAGTAGTAGTAGTAGTAGTAGAATTTATAGTAGCCTCATTTTGAATATCCTGAAGGAGACAATTAGCAGAAATAGCTGTTACATCTTGAATATCCGATGTATTTTTATTAAAAAGTTGACGAGAAACATCGCTAGTAGCAGGTTGATTTTCTTCTTTCCAAATTACTAGGAACACTAATAAATATTTTTGAAGATGAATGTGAATCATTATCACATTCTGGAACAAAATACTTTTTCGTAGTCATAATATTTATTTATAAAAAGTACAAAATAAACACTCAAATTCCAAATAAATTATTGATCGAGACACTATGACAGATGACATACAGTGCTGCCGTTTTGCCTTTTTCTGAATTATTAAGTGACTTTTAAAACAATGAAACTTTAAATATGGTAAAAGTTTAAACAGAAACAATACTTTCAAAAAACATTTGATATTATATATTTATAAGATATTGTTTAACGATGTTTTAGAAGTCAAAAAGTAAGAAGGAGTACACAAACGAACGTACATCACTTCTCGTAAACCTTCTGACCGGCAACGTTGTAGCGCTAGCTCCTATTGGTCTATTCCCTGTCACGTCAAAATTTTTAAAAAATTCATCTCTGGCAAATGAATAGATAAAAAAAATGTAGCTCTATTTTTATCTCTATTATTCATAAAAAAAAATTCAAAATTTTTGAACATGCCCCATTAAAAATGGGTTTGTCGAAGTTATATACATATAAATCTGTAAACGCTTATGGTAATATGAGTTAGTCTGGCTTTTGGTCGAAAATACCTTCAGTTTTTGCTTATTTTGGCAGTTAGGCCGGAAAGTTTGATTTCAGTTACTTTTCGGGTTTTTCGGGTAGGAACTTCTTTAGATAAATACTCATACCGTCAAAATTGTTTGATCTTCTTAGTTAAAACAGATCCGCACCATTTCTACAGATATACATGTTACAAAGATTATGAAGATGGTACACGACATGTATGTCCCAAAATATCACCGTAAATGTATTTAATAATAAATGCTGTTTTTAATGGATTAGAAGGGCTCTATAAATTTAATACTCTTCACAAGGAAGTCGTCATAAAATGTTAAATACGGAGAAATCTTGTTTGCATATACAATTTCTTTTATTGTAATTACTTTTATTTTAATTTTTATTGCCAAAAAAATCTCTATTCCATCATTTTCAACCTAATGTATTTATTTGAAAATGTAAAAATTTGTGTATACTCTATTGTAAATATTATATAGTATACCCACATCTTTTAACATATAAGTGTTTCTTTTGTCATCATAGTTTTTAAACAATATATTGTTATATAATGAAGTAAATATTTTGTTTTTTATTAAAAAATATATACCTATGTATCTAAATAACACCGAAAAAATTAAAGGGGTGATTCTGTGATGAAAATTAATGTGAGTGTTTGGTATAAAATTTTTTGAAAAAACCCTCCCCGGAAAAGTTACACCCCTTCGAAAATTAAAAAAAATAATGGTTTTTCGTTTTTATTTTCCCTGTATATCAAGCTAAAGACACGAAACTTGGTAAACATCTGTCAATAAAAGTACACTTTTTGAAATTTTTTCAACCCTAAAGTATGCTTAGAAGGGGTTGAAATAATCAACCCCTAAGATATTTTTTCTTACAACTTTTTTTTAGATGAAAAGTTTTTCTTTAAAAAAGTATGACTGAAAAGCCCAATTCATTGACTAACTTTTTTAACTTTACAAGTTTTTTCTAAAACTTGAGCATTTACGAGAAAAAAAATCTAATGCAATGCATTTTCAAAAAGATGAGCTAACGCGAGTGTATTTTGCGTCAAGTCTAGTGGCCTGTGCTTTGCATAAAAACATTAATACTGATACCAGGATTGTGTAGTGTCATTTTTTGTTACCCATCTTATCGTTTCACAAGTTTTATGACTGTGTATTGTAGAAAATATTAGTTGATTGAAAATATGAATGCATATTCGAATTTGGAAATGGCAGATATGCATTTTACATACGGTCGTGCTAACGGTAATTCATTGGAAGCGCAAAGACTTTATGCTGAACAGTACGCACAGCGTAGACTACCCCATCATACTACGTTTACAACTATTCACCGACGCTTGCGGGAACGTGGTAATTTTGAAAAAAGAAGTTAGGATTCTGGTCGTACTAGAGAAGTTAGAACTGCAGCTGTAGAAGAAGCCGTACTTAATTCAATTGAAGAATTTCCAGAAACTAGTACCAGGAGAATAGCTCGTGTCCTACATTTAAGCCATTCCGTTGTTTTTAGAATTTTAAAAGAACAAATGTTGTATCCCTATCATCTTCAACGGGTGCAGGCGTTAATGATTCGAGATTTTTTACCCCGTGTGATTTTTTGTCAGTGGCTTATTAATATGATTGGCCAAGCACCACAGTTCTTAGGTAATATTTTATTTACTGACGAGGCGAGTTTCTCAAGAGACTGTATTAGAAATTTTCACAACAATCACCTTTGGGCTGACGAAAATCCTCATGGCTTTTTTGAAGGAAATCATCAGTATCAATTTTTATTAAACGTGTGGCTCGGAATTATTGATAATCATTTAATTGGTCCAAATTTTCTTCCGCTACGATTAAATGGTGAAGCATATTGTCATCTCATTGAAAAATTACCTGTTCTTCTTGAAAAGGTTCCCATTCAAATTAGGCAACATTTATGGTTTATGCACGATGGTGTACTAGCTCATTTTAGTATACGTGCAAGAACTCATCTGGATGAGGTGTATGCCAATCAATGGCTAGGTCGAGGAGGACTTGTAAACTAGCCAGCCCGCTCCCCTGACCTTAATCCTTTGGATTTTTGCATATGGGGATATCTGAAATCTTTGATATACACAAACCCAGTTGAAAATATCGATGATCTGCGAAACCGCATTGTAGCAGGGTGTGAAACTATAAGAAATTCTCCAGGAATATTTCATCGTATACGCAATTCTATGAGGAAAAGGGTAGATGCTTGTATTGAAGCTGAAGGCGATCATTTTCAACATTTATTATAATTGTATCGTCCATATTCGACAGGTTTTTGTTCATTGTTTGTTTACTTTTGTTTTTAGTTGTAGAAGTCTTAAGAATAATAATTTGGTTGGCTATGTTTTAATAAAATGCTATTTTACATGAGCTTATTTATTTTTTTCTCATAAATGCTTAAGTTTTCGAAAAAAACTTGTAGAGATAAAAAAGTTAATCAATGAATTGGGCTTTTCAGTCATACTTTTTTAAAGAAAAAATTTTCCTCTAAAAAAAGTTGTAAGAAAAAATATCTTAGGGGTTGATTATTTTAACCCCTTCTAAGCATACTTCAGGGTTGAAAAAATTTCAAAAAGTGTACTTTTATTGACAGATAATGTTTACCAAGTTTGGTGTCTTTAGCTTGATATACAGGGAAAATAAAAAAGAAAAACCATTTTTTTTTTTTATTTTCAAAGGGGTGTAACTTTGCCGGGGAGGGTTTTTTCAAACACTCACATTAATTTTCATCACAGCCATCACCCCTTTAATTTTTTCGGTGTTATTTAGATACACCGTGTATAAACAAAAATAAATATTTAACCCTAAAAACAGCACGCAACATGTATGAGTAATATAATTTTCTACCCAATTCATCATAATCTTAGACATATAATAATAAATATTCAACTACAAAAATATAAAAATGTATATACAAGTTTACTCACCTGACGTAAATAGACGGATGGAAGGCTGCGGGATTATCCTGCTGGGAAAATTTCGGAAGAGATCCTTGTAGAATTGCAAGTCTCAGCGTAAGCAAAATTCCAAGCTGCAATTAAAAGTTAAATATTAACATAGGTAGGAGAAACTATACAAAGTAAAACTTGTTGTTTGCTTTGTTTCAGATTTACTTAAAATTATATTAAAACAGGAAAAGTTTCTGTTGGATACTTTTAATTTAGTAAACGTGTTTTGTAAATAGTCCAGATCCTCCAAGTTACTTTTAAAAATAATTAATTTAATTTAAAAATAATTCATTTTCTATTAATCTCAGGATAAAAATTAAAATATTCAAAATTAAAAACAAATATATTATCTAATAAAAAACTTAACAAGCATGTTCATCACCTCGGTTACTTCTTAAACAGGGTGATGCGTTATATTTTTGATTGCAATAATTTTTGTTCATTTTCAATACATTAAGATCGATTGGTAGCAGAACCTTTGTATTACTGAATTCGAGAGACGCTAAAATGGTGGTTTCCACCTTATCGAGTCTGAGGCCCACAAGGGTAAAGTGAGTAAAAAAAATGAGAAATGATTTAACTTGGAACGAAAGACAGAAAGTCGATAGTAGTATTAAGACGTTGAATTTTTTGGTTTGTGAAACATTGGCATTACTTAGGTTAAACCATGTGATGACTTCCACAAGTCTTGATATTGAAAACCCTTCTATATCGCCTTTTTTTGGATGTACTTCACTTATCGCTCCAGATTCTATTAAGGCCTGAACAGAAGCCCGAATTTGCCGAATTTTTGATAATTACTACTTTGGTTTTTTTGAAGTAACTTTCTGATAAGGGATTTTAATAAATAGTAATTGTACTTTCTTAATCCAGGATAACACAATTTTGCATTAAGGCTCATACGTTATCCGTGGAATTGTCTAAAACATATTCCATTTTATTTATCTTCTATCTCTTATATTAAGGGAAACTGGAATTTCGGACAAACGATATTAAAATATTTTTTTTTGCGAAATAAAAATGTGCCACGAACTTTCATCCGCTGTTCACGTTCACTCTATATCCGTCGATGATACCATGTTTTTAAAAACAGGATAACCTACTCACAATGAATGCGGGGAAAAATAGAATTGACTTTGTTTGATTTATTATTCGAAATTTCAATTGCACTCTGAAAATATTTGATTTATGAAAAAAATCACTTTACGATAGATATCTATATAGAGCAGAGGTCGTTTTTATTTCATAAAATGGACTTTGTCGCTAACTGTTACATCAGATGAAACGGTAAACTCACAGATGCAAAAACACATCGTTTATGTCTGAAATATTTAGCTGTATTCATAGAAATAGCTATAGTATAGATACACTGAGAATTCAGTAAGAAACCTCGAAGCGCGCCGTTGCCAGCCGTTGCAAGCCGTCGCTATGCTGGGATCGGCCAAAAAAGTCAGCAAATTTCGACACGAGTCATCGTCGAGCTCTGCACCAATACGACATCATAATATTAACAAAAACATTTTTACATCGATAAACAAACTTAAAATTAGAGACCATCATATCATTAGACAAGACAGACCTAACATACAGAGATAAGCAGCGGGCAGAGTTGCTCAATAAAATTTGAACAACTAGAATTAGCGAACATAGCGCCTCCCATAGAACACGCAAAAATTAAAGTTGAGAAGCTTACAGGGATTAAAGTGTACAATGCGCCCACTTTATTATTGCAGCCAATAGATTTACAGACACTTATGTCAAAAGGTAATAGAGGGATTCTTGCAGGAGGGCTTAACTGCAAACACCCCCAATGGGACGCTAATTGCATTCGAGCAAACCCAGCGGGAGTTTTATTAAGGGAAGCCACTGAGGACAATGGGTACATATTTCACTATACAGAGGAACCGACGTACATACCCTTAAACAATTATACCCCAAGTACACTGGATATTGCAATTATTAAAAATATACACGACATATCGTCGTTGCCGCGGTGAAACCTCCTATGTGATATTTTATCACATTTTTAGATTTTTGTACCAGTTTGTAGAAACTAACATTCTGTACAGTTTAGTGAAACCTCTCATGTAATTTTCTTTTAAAATATTGTGATTTTAGACCTCCCTTGGGCGTAATACTTATATGGCATCAGAACAAAATTGTTACGTTTTTATATCTACTGAAAATTTTGATGAAATGTACATAGGAGGTTTCACCGCGACAACGACGATATGCAACATTCGGATCATTACTACACTAAAGTCGACAAGATCAACATATTACAGACACAATACTACGACTATATATCCACTAACTGGAACAATTCTCAGGGCTTAGGCGGCTACTGAGAGCGTGGCGGATGGCCGAACGACCTGCAGCGATATTTCATCCTGCAGGTTATCACCGAATACCCAATAAGCTGACGCTGACCAACCTCCCAGTCCAAAGGTGTCACGTGATCCGTGCCGAAAGGATGCATGGTGGCGGGGGAGGGCCACTGCGAACGAAGCCTCCAGGAACCAGGAGAATTCCCGGAAGTAACTAGCCTTGCTGCGGCATGCGGGGCTCTGCCGTAGTTGACCACCCTTTCCCTAGCTAGGGGGAAATACGGAGAATAGGAGCGTGAAAAAAGATCCTCCTTTACCTCCTCCACCACCACCCCTCCCCCAATCCCTCCCACTCACTAACAATGGGCAAGTCGACGCTCTTTCTCCAGGCAAATCTCCACCACGCCCAAGCGACTTCATACGTCCTTGGCAGGAGGTTTGCCAAGAAGAAACTAGCCATCGCTTTTATCCAGGAACCCTAGATTTTCTATCAACGGCCGGATAAGCGACCTTGGAAACTGTTGGTAGCCGGTAACTCTCCGGACAAACCAAGAGCTTGCCTTCTTATCAGAAATAATATAAATTTTTTATGTTAACAGGTTTACTGTACCCCCGATGTGGTTGCAGCCCAAGTCTCGATCCCGGTGGAGAACAACAGCAAGGATTTAGTAGTCTGCTCTGCTTACTTCCCGGGAGACTCAGGTCAAGACCAACCCACTCCTCCAGCGATAGTGCCTATTGCAAGAGGAACAACAAGCAGCTCGGCATTGGGTGCGACGCTAACGTCCACCACAGGGACTGGGGAAGTACCGACATCAATACACGAGGTGAGCAACTTTATAATTATATAATCAACGAAGAGCTTATTGTTAATAACGTAGGTTCGGAACCAACTTTCGTGACAAAAAATCGTGCGGAAATTCTAGACATAACAATCAGTACGTCGTTTGTGAGAGCCAACATTGTTAACTGGAGGGTATCCACCGAACCCTTATGCTCAGATCAAAGACACATCAGATTTGACAGGAGGAGGGATCGGATACCTACTCTCCAATTCCGTGACCCTAAAAGCCCTAAAATCCCTCCAGCGCAGAGATTGAAGTGGCGCATGATCAAATTCAAAATGCCCTTATTACTGCCTATCAGGATAACTGCCCACTAAAGGAGAGAAAAAACTTGAGGGGTACTTCATAGTGGAGCAGAAGCCTCGACCAAAAAAAGAAAAGAAGTTCGACATCCCTTCAATCGAGCTAAAGAATTTAGCTGCTGTGAAAAATACCGCAAATCTCTAACAGAGTACAACAAGGCTATCAGAAAGGCCAAACGAGATGTTACGGGTTTTATTCTACCTAAATCTATTCCAGTCTAAAATACCCTAATTTACACTATTCTAACTTATTCTATTTGCTAGCCTATCTTATTCTAAGCTACTCTAAACTAAACTAGACTAAACTACACTATTCTAAATTATTCTACGCTTAACTATTTAGATTATTCTACTTCTACACTATTCTACGCTTAACTATGTACACTATTCTACTTCTATTTGTTTCTACTTCTAATTACTAAACTACCCTATTACTTACCTATTCTACTATAACCTATGCTAATCTCTTTAGTTATCTTTAGATTTAAGATTGTACGGGTATATAAATCCAGAGTATAAATTCATAAAATATCCATTTTTATCAAACAGTAATTTGCGTTAAAATATAATCTCACCTGGGTTATTATCAATAGTATTTAGTGCATTTGATAAATAATAATTTATAAGTAAATATATTTTGCTACTTCGAGTAATGACTACAGATCTTTTAAATATTAAACAACTTTAAATTTGGTTTGTTATTGTTTTCATGTCTAATTTGACCCCTTCAATTGTCAAATTCTTCTAAAATTGTAAATAGTGACCACAGTCTTACCAGAAATTATCCTATGAACCTTTGGTAGTCAGGGCCTTTATAAGACATTGACTTTTGTTGCCATTTTGTAGAACTTCCTTCCTGGGCCAGTTTTTTTGCTTGGATTTGGTTGTAGCATGTGCTAAAATCTAGATTTTTCTAGGATTCATTCCAGCTAAAAATACATTTTATTCAGTTGGATAATTGTTTAATTAATCGTGTGATTTAAACACCAAGTGGTGGATTTATTATTCAACTGAGTGTACATCGTACATAATTTGTGAAAACTTAAGAGGTCACACAACATCCAAGGGTGAGTTTTAAAATTAATTATGTCTCATCACTTACCTATATATTTCCTCCAGCCTTCTATATACATATAGTTACACTCGTCAATGTTTTTCAGACCTCCTTCCTCCCTTTGTTCGTTCGCTCGTTTCTTTGCTTCATTTTATTCTCGAAGACCTTCAACAAGTAAGACTATCTGCGTGCAAGTTTCCCGGCTTTTGCAACACTCAATAAGCAGGCCATCAGCTGTTGCCGTTTTGCCGCTAGCACAGAAATCGCCCACAGACGAGGTAGTTCTTGTTAGGCTACTGTTTGCTGCCAATATACCCTCATCATCTATCGCAGGATATCTGGACATCCAGTGTGGTTATTTCAAGACCAAAACCCCGGATTTTCAAGTAAGACGGTCTCTGTTTATTAGTTTTGCGACTTGAGCCCCATTTAGTGCTCCGACCTAACCTCAAACAGTCTGGAGGCATTCCCTACGACGGTATCAATTGTAAATACTGTACATAACGTGTAGTTACTAATTATAAGTAGTTTTAAGGGTTTTAAGGGGATTCATTTAATTATAGATAGTTATAAACATTTGCATAGTATTTGGTACTTGGCGTAAACCGGAGAACCATTCGTCTGTTTTTTTTATAGGAAATATTTTACCTTTAATATATTTTTTTTTCCCGCATACAGTAATATTTGGATGTAAAACATTTTATAATTTTCATTTCTCATATCTCCCACTTTGACAACTTGGATTAAGGTTAACATTTCACCCAAAATAAAGCTAACTTCACACTCTAGCAATAAAATCTATTTTTTTATCCCACACCCTTGAGGTATTTCAGCGACTTCTCTGTTAGAAGAATTCGGCAATTTCGAACCTTTTAACAGAGAAGGCTTGCGTATCAGAGAATCGTGGAGGAAGTTCTGTCAGAGTATATCAGATTTACCTGCAAGTACCAGACTTTACAAGATTCTCGCCAAAGATCCGAGACAGGAAGTCGGCTCGATAAAAAGACCCGACAACACCTATACAGACTCTGGTAAGGAAACTTTAAAGATTCTTTTACAGAAACACTTTCCAGGCAGTCTCATTCTGGAGGACAGGCAACATGTACCCCTTCCTTTAAGGAAATCGATTATACGACCCAAAAAGGAGGACTGGAACTTTGTTACACCGTGAAATGGGTGATGAATTCATTCTCCCCCTTCAAATCACCCGGAGAGGATGGCATTTTTCCAACCCTTTTAGAAAAAGGAAAGGAATTCCTGCTACCCCTCCTTGTGAGGTTGTTTAGAGCAAGCCTGGCGTGGAGCTATATCCCACTAGGATGGACGTTGGTGAAAGTCGTGTATATACACAAGGCTGGTAGAGTAGATACCTTCCTGCCAAATTCTTATCGTTCAATCTGCCTAACAATCTTTCTTCTAAAAACACTATAGAGGATTCTAGATAGGCATATTAGAGAAGGAGGTCTTCGGACAAACCCATTAAACTCCTCTCAATATGCCTATAAAGCAGGCAAATCGACAGATCATGCCCTGCACAATCTAGTAGGCAAAATCGGACATTTTCTAAATCACGGGGACATTACGCTAGGTGCCTTCCTAGATATAGAGCAACAACGCCCTTCCTCAGTCTTTGTTCTCTTCTATTGAAAGAAGAGGAATCGACAAACTAACTTGTAATTGGATCAAAAGCATGCTGGCAAACCGGAAAATCACTTCATCACTGTAGGGAGAGACTGTCACTTTTAGGCCTGCCAGAAGATGTCCATAAGGCAGCGTTCTTTCACCCCTACTATGAACTATTCTGTTGGATAACCTGTTAGACGATCTCTCCCGACAGGGGGTGGATTTCCAATGCTATGCGGACGATCTGGTTATCATAATTAGGCGAAACTTCAAACATCCTTTAACAAGTCCTCAATATGATCAACAGATGGTGCGAGAAAGAACAGATGTCTGTTAACCCCCGCAAAACTGTTATTGTCCCCTTCACCAAGAGAAGAAAGCTCGACAAGCTTCGACAACCTATCTTGGCTGGTGAAACCATTCTTTTTGCGGAGGAAATAAAATATCTGGGAATCACCCTATATAAAAAACTCACCTGGAACCCCCAATTGAATAAAACCATTAACAAAGCCAAATTATCCCTCTGAAACCTTAAAAGGATATGCGGCAAAGCAGATCAGTCCTCAACTGATCTATTGGATTTACCAAACAGTGGCAAAACCCATGGTTAAGTACGGCCTGGTGGGACAAGGGACTTTAACGGATGGCCAGAGCAAAGCTGGATGGAATACAGTGGCTTGCGTGCCTCGCCATAACTGGAGCAATGTCAACTACACCTACGGGAGCCATGGAGACTATGCCGGATCTAACCCCTCACCACATTCTGCTGGAAAGGGAGACCAGAATGGTCTCCTACAGGCTCCTGAAAGTGAGTTAAATTAATGACCACCCCATTCTCGGCAAGGTCTCGGACTCGCTAGTTTCCCCCGAGCAGAGGGGAAAAACCTCTTTCCCAGGCAGACTATGCGTTGTACACGGACGGCTCCAAAACTGAAAAAGGAGTTGGAGCGGGAGTTTTCGGCCAGAGGTCTAGAGTTGATATATCAATAAACCTAGGCTCTCTAGCCACGATCTTCCAAGCAGAAATGATTGCTATAGAATTGGGAGCTAGAGAGTTTATTAATTTTCTCCCCGCAAACAAGACTATAAAGATCTTTTCAGATAGTCAGGCAGCCCTTAAGGCCCTGAGCTCC
>OV651820.1:59139122-59201622 GCA_927349885.1 Psylliodes chrysocephalus
TAAACAATAATTTGAAAATACAGGTGAAGCCGATTTACCTAGCAATATGAATTTTTTAGTAAAAATTAAGCTTTATAAAAAGATAAAGCCTATTGATAATGAAAAAAATATGAATATATTGGGGAGTTAAGGGGGGTTAATATATAAAAAAAATCCTAACTGAAAAACTTGAAATTTTTAGCAAACATCAATCTCTAAAAGGAGAAGAAGCCCTTTCATTATAAAAACAAATCTGATTAAATATGGAGGATTTAAGGGGGGTTGAAATTAAAAAAAAAATCAAAAATGAAAAGAGATATAAACATGAAATTTTTAGTGAAAATAAAGGTCTATATGAAGATGAGGCAGCTCTGTGAAGCTGGCCCCCGAAATTCGAAAATTTTAGTTTAAAAAGCAGCATACGTTTGACCACCTATTGACCATGTTTGACCACCCACTAACTTTTTTTGACCACCCTTATAAACCTAACTATTTAATAAAATATTAATGACCGAGTGCCCGCTGGCCCCCCGAACTTAACATTTTTTAAAACTGACTGCACCATAGGAATAACCAATTTTTGACCATGTTTGACCAACCCTCAGATTTTTTTTACACCCCTTAAAATAATTTAAAGGCGGTAAATTATAGAAAAACAAGAGTTCTGGGACGAATTGCAACTTTGAAAGGTAGATCAATGGTCAGAAAGACACAATAGGATCTAAAAAACGTTTAAAAAGATGTATACCGTTTGAGCGAATTTCGGCTTGGAAGAAATGGTTAAAAGACATAAGTATTAAATTAGGATCTATAACGATTTAGAATTTGGTGTTGACAATTGACCACCCCTAAAATAATTTTAATGTTTCTACGTATTATGAAAATTCAAAGAATAAAATTCGAAAACACAATTCTAAATCGTTATAGATCTTAACTTTAAACTTATGTCTATTAACCATTTTTTCCTAGCCGAAATTCGATTTTCGAATTTTATTTTTTGAATTTTCATAATACTTAGAAACATTAAAATTATTTTAGGGGTGGTCAATTGTCAACACCAAATTCTAAATAGATCCATTATTACCTTTTCTCCTTCAGATTTATAGGGGATGGAAGGGTTATTTCTTTTTATTAGCTCAGTTTTATAAAATTCGGGAGAGTAGGGTCGGGTTCTTAGACACAACGCAAATTTTTATAAATTCAATTTAATTTTTGACAGCATCTGACATTTATTTCAGAGGTTAGATGTACCGAAGAGTAACAAAAATATATATATATATATATATATATATATATATATAATCCGAATATAAAAAAAAAGATACCACGCCGTGATTCAGTAGGTAAAATAATAATTATATATATCATGCAATTGTATCTACAAATTATCGATACAATCCGAGGTACACGTCCGCAAATAGGCCTAAATGTTACAAACGGTAATCCAGAATTGTAAGTAAGCTATATAAAATGGCTTTACCTTTATCTCGATTATCTCAAAACCTTTGTAGGTAGAATCACAATTAGTGGACCCCAGTTGAGGTCATGTGGTACCCACGATAAATGGGGCCCTTGGCTATAAGGAATAGTCTTACTTTATATCTCTGTTGTCCCGTCGTCCTCAATATTGCGTCGTACCTCTGGCCTGTCTGTAAAAGGAGGGCTAGATCCAGCCGATTTGCTGTAGGGGTTGGTTCTGGGGTACCTGGCTTCCTAAACTAGCTAAACATACACCCAATCCTTGTAGAATGTTAGCTGGCAGTGTTCAAAAGCTGTAGCAGTTTAGTGATAGTACCACGAAGGAAGCTTGGAAGGAAGTGTATTAGTCCGAAGGAAAGTCGATAGATCCCACAGAAAGAAATACTCACATAGATATAAGTAGAATAAGTATTAAAGTAGAAGCTGAAGTTGAAGTTAAAGTTGAAGGTGAAATTGAAGGTCTGTAAGAAGGATTAGTGTAAGCCACACATATAAACAGCCTTAAGCGATAGGTAAGCCATGTAAGAGAATAATTATATTTAATATTAGACACTCACCTTTAGGTGTAGGGCGACCTTTTTGTAGGAATCACAGTCAAAGATTATATAAAATCCACCGAATGGTGTAGAAATCACAAAGATTTATCAACTAATTCTTTAGACTGGTTTCACAGTTTTTATTCTTTTAGCTCAAGTCAAATCCTAGATACACTAGAGAAAATAGCACATGCTACCACAAAGTTGAGCAGATAAAAACTGATAAAAGGAAGTTCCCAAAATGGTGGGAAGTCAATGGAAGGTCTTGACTATTAAAGACTAGCAGGACAAAGTCTGGTAAGAGTGTGGCCCCTCAGTAAAAGAAGAATGTGACACTTCATAAAAGTGAATGTAAACAAAAACAAATAATAATTAACCTATATTTAAAACCATCAGATATGTAAAAGAGTTATGTGTACTATTTCTTGTAGCAACAGGCATTTCTTTGGGTTCTAAAGTATTCATTAAAAGTAATCATTCTAACAAAATAATAGGAAAGGTTAGAATAGGGTTGAAAGTAGAATAAGCTACAAAATTAGAAGTCTTACGATTCATACAACGGTTTCTGTAAGTAAAACAAATCCAAAATAGAATAGGCCTAGATTATAAAGTAGATTAATGTAGAATAGGTTAGATTAGAATAGAATAACTTAGAATAGGGTAGAATAGATTAGGATTAGATTAGAATAACTTAGAATAGGGTAGAATAGATTAGGATTAGATTAGAATAACTTAGAATAGGGTAGAATAGATTAGGATTAGATTAGAATAACTTAGAATATATTTAGGATTAGATTAGAATAACTTAGATTAGGGTAGAATAGATTAGGATTAGATTAGAATAACTTAGAATAGATTTAGGATTAGATTCGAAGTTAAATTAAATCATAAATAAAAGTAAAGTTGTGTATTGTTTACTAGCTCTGCCATTTTAACATGGCTACGATATTTTGACCCGTAACACCATACTAGATATAGTAGGTTTCTGTAAAAGATTACACTAGTTTACAATATACCCCGAAATGTATATAATAGTTATCGCAACAAGTGCTAGAAGATGCACTTTTAAAGTGCTTCTAGCACGTGTTACGATCAACATTTTTTCTACAAGCGCATTTATTTTTAAAATAGAGAAAATCGGTATCATTGTCTACTAGATTCATGTCGCTGTTATTAACGTTTGACATTCGCTTAAATGTATATTCAATGTAGCGCGTTAGAGCGTCGCGCTTATAACCCGAAGGTCCACGGTTCAAACCCGGGCCTCGGGTTATTTTAGGAGGTGGTCAATCGTCAAAACACAATTCTAAATCGTAATAGATCTTAATTTTAAACGTATTTCGTTTGACCATTTTTTCCCAGCCGAAATTCGATTTCCAAATTTTATTTTTCGAATTTTCACAATACTTAGAAACATTATAAGCCGAAATTCGATTTACAAATTTTATGTTTCGTATTTTCACAATACATAGAAGCTTTAAAATTATTTTAGGGGGTGGTCAAACGTCAAAACATATTTATAAATCGTTATGGATCTTTATTGTAAGCTTATGTCCTTTGACCATTTTTTCGAAGTAGAAATTCGATTTTCAAATTTTATTTTTCTAATTTTCACCCTATATGGGCATTAAAATTATTTTAGGGGGTGGTCAAACGTCAAAACATAAACCTTTATGGATATTTATTATGTCCGTATGTCGTTTGACTATTTTTTGGAACTAGAAATTGGATTGGGAAATATTTTCTTTGAATTTTTAACTCCTCTGGGGTCTTTCAAGACATTTTAGGGAGTGATCAAATGGCTATACATCATTTTAAACGTTTTCGGATCCTATTGTGTCTTTCTGACAATTGATCTATCTTTTAAAGTTGAAATGCATCCCAGAACTCTTGTTTTTTTTATAAATTACCCCCTTTAAATTATTTTAAGAGGTGTATCAAAAATCTAAGGGATGGTCAAACATGGTCAAAAATTGGTTAATCCTATGGTGCAGACAGGTTTTAAAAATATTAATTTCGGAGGTCCAGCGGGCACTCGGTCATTAATATTTTTTTAAATATTTAGGTTTCTGAGGGTGGTCAAAAAAAGTTAGTGGGTGGTCAAACATGGTCAATAGGTGGTCAAACGTATGTCGCTGTTAAAACTAAAATTTTCGAATTTCGGGGGCCCAGCTTCACAGAGCTAGATGAGGCCTATTGATTGTGAAAACCATCTGCTTAAAAATGGGGGTTAAACTGCGAAGAGTATCATTTAAAATACCAGGCATTATATATATTTATTCTAGTTTGTGTCTGTGTAATATTATGTACTGTGATGGGACTGATCTTATAAAATAAACATTTAAAACATTTTAGTTCTTATTTTATTTGCCAATAAAAGGAATTTAAAAAATATATTTTTTATTTGACATATGTGACAAATTGTGAAAATGATTAAACTTACAATAATAACTAAAATGGTAGGTAAAGTTTCATATAAATTTTTTTACACAAAAATCAATGTCAAGCTTTCTACATAACCTGATATATATTTAAAAATTATCTCAAATTATGAAGAAAAATCAGTTTACAAACTAATAATGTCTATAGATGGTTTTCAACGTATTAAAAACAAAAAAAATATCAGACTAACTAAAATATTTATTTATTAATAGTTGTAGTGTTTGAAAACAGTATGATGTTGATAATAATAACTACACAAACTCAAATAATAAAAAAAAACAGCGATATTGACTCTTTTACAAAGTTTTGATCCAAACTTACATATAATAAAATTATTGGAAAAAGTGAACATTCATTTTCAATTACCACGAGCCGCCACTGATTTCAATATAATGTAATGACAGAGTCATATTGTTCTATTTTCTCAATAATTACATATTTTCTTTGTATTATTTTTATTTAAAAAATTGGGCTTTCACATGTTAATCCTGTGGGCATGATTAATGTCTTATTATAATACGTTTTTTTAAATTTTAGATTTTACCGGTGGCAGTGGCAATTGATTATATATAATTTTTAAAACAAATATTTTGACTAGTGGACCACGTTTATAAGTTTACAAATAATATTATCAAGATTCTGATTCGGATTAGAAGTTTTACTTCACAGGGTTTTGTGCCAAAGCCAAACCATATATTGATATTGTAAAACGCAGATGAGTAACTATCACATCAATAAAAATTGAAAATTCACATATGAATCTTTGTAACGTAATTATTTATAACTTTAATAACTTTATACAGTCAAAAATTTTAGCTAACTTATTTATTTCCAAATATAAATTGAATTTCATTTTAAAAGTTCATTATATTGTTTAGTTGTTGCAACTATACTGCGCTTGAGTACCGTTCAGATTAAAATATGAATTGATTTATAGAGCTTAACTGAAAAACAGGAACTAATGCTTTTATTCCAAAAAAAGTATTATGGTCAATAAAAGGAATTTGGAACTGTGATATTTTTAAGCCCTCATTTAAACCTTATTATGGAATATTTTTCGGTTTCTTTGTCTTAACTTCGTGCGTTAAAATTTAGAATATGTATCCCTCGTATCTACTTGCAATTGTTAAAATGTTTAGTCTCTGAAGTAATTTTGTAGTATTTACCTTAAATTGTAATTTTTATACCTACTAAACTACCGTTACCTCGCAGGTCTTTCAATTTGTAATGTAAATTTTCCTCTTAAGTTGTTTTAAGCATATCAGACCAATTTTTATTGTCAATAAACTTTTTAAGGATTTTCCGATACCAAAAACAGTTACATTGAAGCAAAACAATAGGAATATTAAACTGATTTTTTTGCAGGGAATTTAAACCAAAGTGAAGAACTTTTACTCTCCTAAACACGATATAAACCTGAAGCATATAGCTATAAATGGAATAGACACTATAAATGCTCGTAAAAGTATTCTTACAATACAGACAACTGCGAGTTACTCGTAATTCTTTGTATGATATTAAAGATGTAAACATTCTCTTATTACACTAATTGTAATACAAAGTAATTAAAATAAGAATATATCAATGAAGTAAACTTCATAGGTAAATAAATGTATTTAAATTTAGTAAAACTAGCTAAAACGAATTTTGTTGACAAACATTTGCAAGCAAATATTTATTTAATGCTTCATATATTTTAAAATGTGAGAGCGAAGGAATTACTGTATAATTGTGATTAAACAGAAATTATTTTGGAATAATTTGGTTGTTGGCAATAATAAATGCTGGTTTCATCTGCTGTTCTAACTGGTTTAAATTCGTAATTAGTGAACAGCATATCTAACGTAATGCATCTCATTTTCTCATTCCCGAGAGAAATGTTGTTTGCCGGTTTCCTAAATAGACTTCACAGCCAAAAGTTTAATAGAAAATACATATTTAATAATCATCTTTAAGATGAGTATTTACTTCGCTTTAGAGCAGAGCATGCAACTGTTTCGTAGTACCCCCACTTTTAAAGTTTATTTTTGACATATTTTGAAAGAAAAAAATATGTGCGTGTAGGTAAAGGTTAAATCTGTGCTCCTCTGGAAACACTTTTTCAAAATTTCAATCTATTTTTTCTAAAAAAAAAACACAAAATTCGACTTTTTTGATCCATTTTCTCAATTTTTTTTAGAAAAAATTAAATTCAATTTTGAAAAAGTGGTTCCAGAGGAGCATAGATTTAACCTTTATCTACACGTACATATTTTTTCTTTTAAAAATACTTAAAAATAAACTTTAAAAGTGGGGGTACTACGAAACCCTTACATTGCAAGATTTTTCGTCTGGTAAGTGGCGCCTCTGTTAGATTTTTAAGAAATCAATATTTGTGAATGAAAACAATTTACAAAATATTTTACTGATGTCTTACGAGGGATAATTAAAGTTTACGTATTTGTAGGTACACCTTATTGTTTTACGTAAATCATTTCTGTAATACTAATATACAGGGTGTTATTGAAATACACGTACATATTAAAACTGGGTATTGCGCAGATCCCCACTGAATGTAGAAAAATATTATTTTTTATTAATACCCCTTATTAAGGGAGTTATTAATTTTTGAAAATTAATTCTAAAACAAACGTACTTCACTGATATGTTGAGGATGACCTATATAAAATAGGTTTATTTACCTATTTTAAACATCAACAGTAATTAATATGCAAGTTTTTGTCAGATGATAAGAAAACTAGTCTTGTAAGAAATAACCATGTTGCCAAGATTTTCGAATTAATTTCTATTTCCGAAGACTGGTTTTTACTACCCTCGTTATCAAAAAACTAGAATATTTGATAAATGATTGTTTTTAAACTATACATTTTTGAAACTATAGATTATTAAAATTTTAGTTGATTTACGAATCTGGCTAACACGAGCGCGTCATTTCCAAGTTGGTAAAAAGTGTTGTTACGATTACTTTTAAATATTTTTTTACGATGCCACTATTTACGAATATTGAACTAACGGATATAGCGCTGGTTTATGGGGCAGCTGGAGAAAATTCTCGGCAAGCACAAATCCTGTATCGCGAACGGTTTCCAAATCGGAGGATTCCGGACTTTCGTACGTTTATTTCAACTGTTCAGCATCTAAGAGACCATGGAAAATTTGAGAGTGTCAATGCAGATCGAGGGAGAACAAGAACACAAAGAACATTGGCGGCCGAAGAAGAAATATTGGAAGCTGTTGAAAACCGGCCTCAATTAAGTTGTAGAAGACTAGGTCTTGAAATTGGAGTGTCCTCATTTGTTGTGTGGCGGACACTTAAAGAACAAGGTTTACATCCTTATCACATCCAAAAAGTCCAGGCCTTATATCCAGGTGATGAAGAAAAGAGAGTGGAGTTTTGTGAATGGATAATTCAAAAATGTGTTGATATTCCTGATTTTCTAAAAATATTATTGTATACTGACGAGGCTTCATTCACTCGTGATGGCGTGTTCAATATGCACAATACGCATATTTGGAGTGATGAAAATCCTCACGCCATTAGGGAAACTGGGCATCAAAGAAAATTTTCAATAAATGTTTGGGCTGGCATAATAGATCAGTATTTAATCGGGCCTTATGTTCTCCCGAACAGATTAAATGGGCCAGGATATCTCCACTTTTTAGAAGATATTTTGCCAGTACTCCTAGAAGAGATACCGTTACAATTAAGGCAACGGATGTGGTACCTACTAGATGGCGCTCCTCCTCACTTTGATTTAAACGTACGGCAGTTTTTGAACATTAGATTTCCTCAAAAGTGGATAGGCAGAAATGGACCTACTAAGTGGCCTCCGAGATCTCCGGACTTAAATCCATGCGATTTCTTTTTGTGGGGTCACATGAAACAACTGGTTTATAATGAACCTATTAATAGTGTTGAACAATTAACCAATAAAGTTAATGCGGTAGCCGAGGAACTACGACAAAATCCAAGACTAATTTCTAATGTTCAAAGTTCTTTGGAAAGACGATTGCAAGTGTGTGTAAATAATAATGGACGGCATTTTGAACAATTACTGTAATAAACTTTATTTTGAATTAATTGGTTTTGCTACGGCAACAGTGCAATTTCTATGGGTAAGTTCAATTTCGATTTATTTTACTTCTTTAAATATGGAAACTAGTAGGTCGGAAAAGGGGACTCTTCCCCAATATTTAAATTTTAGAATTTGAAGTTAAAATTGGTGCCAATCGTTTTTGGTCATTACATACTATTCCCCATTTTAATATGTACGTGTATTTCAATAACACCCTGTATACATATTTATATAATATGCAATGAGTTTCATAGTACACCAATTTTACGGATTATTTTTTATTTTTTAAAAAATTATGTAAGTACAGGTAAAGGAGTCACTTTTTGAACATTTGAATCGGTTTATTTTGAGAAAATATAAGAAGATATCTTTCTATCGAAAAAAAAAAAATACAAATAAAAATGCTAGAAGGGAACAATACATGTTTTTAATTTTTACAGGAACATTTATTTTTCTCAATGAAAATTAAAAAAATATGTTTAAAGCTTTTTCGTCTAGAGGGCGACACCAACAAAATGTATATCCTTTTCTACTGTTTACAAGTGATAAACGTACGCAAGTGATTTGAATTTATTTTGTTTTATGTCTGTACACTTTGTTATTTTTACATACAGTAATTTCGCTCAATTATTTTAAATTAATTTTATCATTTGTTTATTAAAAAAATATATCCGAAATTAAAAGGTATACAATGAGATTTGAATTATAAATTAACTTTTATAATGCACGGGAGTTTTTTTTATTGAATACATCTTCGAGTTAAGAATAATGAATTCCAGCATGTTAACAACTCTTTAAGCTGTTAAAGTAATGTATATTTTTTCGAACTTAGTAAATCACTTTTTTTTCCTTTGTAGCGTGGCTTTGATTTCTCACACTCTTTGATGCGCGTTGCAAAAGAAGATTTTCTAAAAAGTTTGATAATGTCTATAGATGAGAAAAAAATGAATGTGACAAGAGATCAAGCTGATTGTGGATTGTAGCAAAATGAAAGACGAAAACGAGTCACTGTTTCAAAATTTGGAGACATTTGTAAAAAAAGGAAAGGCATTCTTTAAACAATCTCATAAAATCTCTTATTTTTTGCTAAAGCCTTTTAATATTACATGGGCAATAAATCCAGAGCAAAATAAGATTTGGAAATTTATTTGCAAGAAAAAGTTTTTATATGTGGACTTTTATTGATTCCGAATTTGATTATGTTGCTGCCAGTCCAGATGGAATTTAAAACAAAAAACTCTATGATATGATATGAAGCTAGAGTGTTGACTGAATAAAAAGGAATATGCAGTAGAAAAATAACTTTCTGGAAAAAGGATAATACCATTAAGGGGAACCACAATCGGTACTTTTAAATTCAGGACTAGCTGCACATTACACAAATGGATTTTTGCATTTTGTGCGTTTGGACTCCTCGAGAAATAAAAGTGGAGGAAATTCCTCATAATGACAGCTTTTGGGAAGAAAAGGTGCAAAATAAAATTCAAAATTATTACCTTACCAGAACTAGTTGACAGCAGAGCTAATAGAGACATGGAAATACGGGACAGAATGCCAAATAAGTGGTGAGTTTAACAGTACGGGTTTTTTTATGAATTTGTTCTAGAAGCTGTACCTCATTATAACAGATTATTCGAACAATAAAAATAATTTTTGTTAAAATATAAATAATAATAATATGCTGAAACATTATATTTGATCGCTACATATTATAAAACCAAAGGTACCTTTTCATTTAACTAACTCACACATGGCTACTCTAAGTTTAAATATTATAAATCCGCTTGAATATAAAAAATAACAGGTATAGAAAATATTTTTTAAAAACCTAGTTTATTTAAAAATATAAAATGTCATGAGACCGTTTATTGTTTGTTTACATTGGCCTCCTGTTTTTGTTACTTTGACTTTTTGCATCGAGGACATATTATTATGTGATATAGAAGGGAATGTATTGCTAAACTACGGACGCTTTTCTACTCTTAATCAATTATTATTAGTAGAGTGTATGTATTAAAATATTCGCTCTAGAAAACGATTTACCTCCCTTTGTCACAAGCTGAATTTTTCAGAGATAAAAGGTCACGATAAGGTAACCCTTATTCCGGAGGTAATACAAAATTAGACTGTGCAGAAGGGCACTATCATAAAAAATCCAGATATTGACACCGCCGAATAGAAAAAAAAAAAATTTATTTTTTGGTCCAATGCACAATAAAATCTTTGTAAGGAGTAATTTTTATACTTATTTAAAAAAAAAATTCAGTCCTTCAAAAATTTGTTTAAAAAGTCATTTTTTTAAATATAATTTTATCATTTAACAAAAAGGAAGGCCCTAATGAAAAACTTATAATAGATCTGTTTCTCTCTGCGTGTCGGCTGATGCATCACATTATTGATATGCTAAGATTTTTTTCTTTTTTTTATTATAAAACTTCTCGTTAGGTGCCAATGGACAAAGTGTCATATTGTCTGTTTTTACTAAAAAATTAATAAGTGTGTTACATATTAAAGTTCCTAATAAATTGGGAAGAAACATAGACATGTTTTACGTTTTTATTACATCTACATTCACCCTGTTATAGCTGAATGCCTGAATATATTTGAGTAAGTTGGGTAAGTTTTCGTTAAACATTTTAATTACGGATTTGTTGTTGTAAGAAGCAAACACAAAAATGATATCAAAATATGACTTCTTAATCCTTGCATGGTCAATAGTTTCTTCACAATATTTTATTAGCAAAGGATATGGACAGAAGCATTAGGTAATTATGCCGAAATATTTAAGTTTGATCTGACAGCCTCTCCCATGTCTCTAACAGTAAATGGGTATCTCGACATCTCTAAAAATAAGAGTTTATTAGGAAATATTTTAGGGCAATATGACTTCCCTGCACCTAGGTGATCTTGCAAAACTTGTCACATTTTTGATTGAATAGCAATAGCTCAAGGTTTGGGAAAGTCCAAAAGTTGCATATCATTTAAAGAATATGATAATATATTTGTAAAAATTATTTTTAAAAATAAATTTAATGCTCAAGGGATAGATGTGATATTTAATCATTATAAAGAAAATTCTATCAAAAATACAACACGTCAAAAGAGATGATCCCAGAAATCAATTGATATAGAAATTGACAGACCCAATATTCCACTTCCAGAATAATTAAACCTGTTCATTCATTCGATATTTAATAAAAGACGTTTAACACATTTTCTGTCAGAGCAACTTCTTGAAAATTTGTATCTAGTGATGGATTCGCGAGTATCAATAAATATGGGATGAATTTTGAACCATCAAAAGACGATTTCTTAAATTTAAATCATGAAGAAGCTGATACTCGTATCTTATTGCACATATTATCAGCCAGAAATTTGGGGAATTCACGCTGCATTATTGATTGCAATGATACAGATGTTCTAGTCTTATTAATTTATTTTAAGTAGTTTTGAACTAAAAAGTTGGTTCATAATAGGGCGAGGAGGCTCGTGACGATTTATAGCAGTACATGATTTAAATTTGGATAAAAAAACTTCCAAAAAATTTGCCTTCTTTTCATTCTGTGACAGGTCGTAATAAAACCAACCAATTGTCTGGCATTGGAAAAAGAACCTGTTGGAAAACCTACCTTAAACACCATCACCTTTTGGATGGATTTAGCACTGATTCGTAGATACTCTGAAAACACATTCTCTAATCTTGAAAAATTTTTCATAAAACTGTATTCAAAAACTGCCAATGTTACTTCTATTAACATTTTGAGGGGATTAATGGCCTCTTTAAAATAATTGCTAAATTGCCATTGACTGAAGACGCCTTTAGATTACATTGTTTAAGATGTTTTTACCAGCTAAGTATTTGGCTAAGCTCTTTAAAAACCCAGATGCCGCTTCCTAATGTTGAAGAGTATGAGTGGAAAGTAGATCAAGATGGAAGTCTGATACCTACTCTTAAGATTATGCTCGACCTGCCACCAGAAATAACAGAACTTATCATGCAAATGCAAAAAAGGACTATACACCGATAATTTTCATACATGTACAATATTTTAACAATATTATTCTATTCTAGACTATGGAAGCAAATGAAGAAAAAAATATTGGCTACATCGGTTAATGCACCTGTATGGCACAGAAAAACTGCAGAAATAGTTTGATCATAGCCGCTAATATTTTGGAAAATGTAGATTAATGTGGTGAATCTAATTCTGATTAGTTTGAGTCTTGTACTTATATCGGGTGTTCAAATTAAAGTGTTACAGCTAAATACCGCCTTTTATAAAAAAAAAAACGTTTCAGACGAAAGTTTTATAGTTTTATGGGGAAATATTTTTGCCAGAAATCGTTTTTTATAGCTAACCATAATATGGTCAACTTTTTTTTTGCCCAGCAAAATTTTTAACTAGCTGTTACTCAAAAAGTAAAAGTCCAATAAAAAAAATATTTTCATCAAAAGTTTCTTATTTTTTATGTACTTTAAGAATATGTAAATAAAAAATGGGATTCCCATTTAAAAAAACAAAGTCCACCTCGATATGGCCATATTATCGTCAGCTATAAAAAAATTAATTAAGCCAAAATGTTTCCCCCAAAAAACTATAAAAGTTTTGTTAGAAACTTTTTTTCTAAAATGCATATTTTCGGCGGTATTTAACTGTAACACTTTAATTTGAACACCCGGTATATTTTAATATTATTAATGTATGCTTTATATACTTCTAATTATTGAATTTTTTTATTAGGAATTTATTGTATGCTGCAAAGCAATAGCCTTACTGCTTATAATCTAAACTTATATACAGGGGCGGTTTCTCCATTGGTTCATTTGTGCAGTGAACACCCAGTTCAATTTCATAAAGACACATTATTTTAAAACTACATAAATAACATAAAAATATAAATATAAATTTAATTTTAATATTTTTATTTTCATACGTGTTAATCTATATTTTTTGGTACATCATTGCTTTCTGGCTGATCGCGTCTCTGTGGCACAATATATCTAAGTAAACCTTGTCTGTGGCGCATTATGATGAGTGAGCCTAACACGAGTGAGACGATTTGACGAATACATATAGCTAAAAAGAGATGAAAACACGCCAACAGATCCTTCAAACTGTCAAAGAACAAATTAATTGGCGCGCCGCTCACAAACAAGTTTGCCAAACCAGTGTTGCCAGTCTAGTACAATTCACAATTGTACTAGATGTAGTACATTCTGCATGCATCAGTGTTCACGTGTAAAATATATGTATATATTGTGTTCCTTGTTTGGGTTCGTTATCAATAAAGATCCCCTTTTTTCCTCTTCAATGAATTTAGATGTCACTGCAAATAGAATTTGAAAAATCTGGTACATTTAAGGAATCTGGTACATTTTTTAGACAAATCTGGTACATAACAAAAACATTCTGGCAACTATGTACCAAATCAAAGTACAAACTGTCAATGTCAATACTGTCATTCCATTTATTTTAATAAAATTAAGATTATTTTATTTGTGATTGTTTAAAAAATGTGTTTAATTGAGAACTGCAACTTTAATAAATTGGAAGGATGTGTGTTAATGTAATTATTGTTCAAGAAAAACTTTTAAGGCAAGGTAAATAAATAAAATATTTTAAGGTTATATTTTGTTTATTTACTTTATAATAAAGCAGTAATAAAGTTTTACGACTATAATTTGTTTTATATTTTGTTTCAGTATCTAGACCATCCAAAGACAATTTCAAAATGGTCTATTTTGTACACAATTGTAAATACTATGAAGTAAGAAGTAAACAAAAAATCTGTAAATTTTTTCCCACAAAATCTGCTAAAAGGAAAAATTTAATTATTCTGATGAGGTAACTATTTGACATCATTATGGAAATGTACAATAAAAATTTGATTAAGATAAAGAGACAAATGGTTTTCACTTTAAAAGTCTAAATCAGAAGAATGGATCAGCCAATTAATTTAATATACTCGATGAGAAATTTTACCTAAGAAATGGTATGTACATTTAAATAGTTTACCTATATAAAGTTATGTTTACAATTATCAATTGTGTTACCCTCTAACCAAGGTCGTTTGTTACATACACACTAGAAATATTTTATTTTAATGATATTTTTTTATTGCCTTGTTTGTATAATTTAGTATTTTCAAAAATATTAAATGTTATGGTAATTAGAATCACTACAGGTATTAAATAAAAATAAGGGTATTGGTAAAGTAGTTTACAGTTGGTACTAAAGAATGTCTCGAAAAAAGTCTCGAAATAAGTATCAAACGTAAATTGTGATTTTGATTAGGCATTTAACAAGTCACATCCCACATCTACATGCTCTGGCTAATCAATCCTATAAGTACATATCAAAACATTAATATACTATCTATAATTAAACAATAATTTAAAAATACAGATGAAGCCGATTTACCTATTTAAACAAAATTGTTATTATTCTATTATTTATTAAAACACATTATTTTTTAGTAAACTTGGACATGCAAAAGCATCCATGAGGATAGGACATTAGTGAAAGCAAGAATACTTTGGAATGTTCTGTGAAATACACTTAGAAAGTGTCATATGGAGATTTAAGTGTGATAACATTTTACGATATGCATCTCACTAGTTTAGTTCATAGATTTCTGTGTTCAATTATGTGCTGCTATTTCAAACTTTTAGTATCCTTTGATAAAAGAAGTTGAATATTATTGTTGACCTTTTTAAATTGTTTATTTTACCTCATACATTTTTTTTCTACTCTTCATACAGTATTCTGTGAAGAGTATTATAGGTTTATTTTGTCTGTCTGTCCGATGTCAGGTTTTTTGTCTACACGATAAGTCAAAAACGAGAAATGAAATCAACTTGAAAATTTTAAGCAAAAATCAAGCTCTATAAGAGGACAAAGCTTATTGATTTTTAACAAATCTGATTACAAATAGGGGTTAAGATGGGTTGAAATTAAAAAATCCTAAATTAAAAACGAAAAGCAATATCAACATGAAATTTTTAGTAAAAATTAAGCTTTATAAGAAGATAAAGCCTATTTATACTGAAAAAAATATGAATATATGGGGGGGTTAAAATATAAAAAAAAATCCTAACTGAAAAATGATATAAACTTGAAATGTTTAGCAAACATCAATCTCTAAAAGCAGATGAGGCCTATTGATTGTGAAAACAATCTGGTTGAAAATGGGGGTTAAGGGGGTCTGTTAAAGTACGAAGAGTATCCTCTAGAATGCCAGGCATTATATATCTTTATTCTAGTTTGTGTCTGTGTAATATGTATTGTGATGGGACCGGATGGGACTGATCTTATAAAATAAACATTTAAAACATTTTAGTTCTTATTTTATTTGCCAATAAAAGGTATTTAAAAAATATATTTTTTATTTGACATCTGTGACAAATTGTGAAAATGATTAAACTTACAATAAAAACTAAAAAATGGTAGGTAAAGTTTCATATAAAATTTTTTACACAAAAATCAATGTAAAGTTTCTACATTACCTGATATATATTTAAAAATAATCTCAAATTGTGAGGAAAAGTCAGTTTACTAACTAATAATGTTTAGATTGTTTTCAACGTATTAAAAAAAAAATATTACACTAACTAAAATATTCATTTATTAATAGTTGTAATGCTTGAAAACAGTATGATGTTGATAATAATAATTACACTTAATACAAACTCAGATAATAAAAAAACAGTGATATTGACTCTTGTACAAGGTTTTGATCCGAACTTACAAATGATAAAATTATTGGAAAAAGTGAACACCCATTTCAAATTACCACGAGCCGCCACTGCTTATATATACTGTGCTTATACCTTCCATAAATAGTTTATATTTTATTTTTTATTTTCCTAAAAAAAAGTCATGAAGTAATACACCCTATAAAACATTATTCGCCTTCATAGCGGATAAATCAATAGTACCTATATAAAATAATGTAAGAGAGTCAAACAGATTGCATACATTTCATCCCTGAGAGAGACGCATACAGTCAAGAGACTGCTTCCTTTCCTGTAAAACCATGACATCAGTAATTGTTTATTGTTATATTTTTGTTAATTTAATAGCAAAAAATATAAGGAAAGCACTCTTACCTTGTCAATACACAGGCGAAACTTTTATGAAGAATATTTTTTTTTCGTTTAGGCCTTCGTTTTTCGTCAAATGAAAGGTATATTTCTAAAAGAAGATTTTTTAACCAAATTTGTCGACAGCGGAAAGTAAGCTTTAATTCACACCATACTTATATTGTAAAATTAGAGGTTAAACGACTTACCTAAGGAAGTTCAATCCTCAATTATACGAGATAGCCACGTCCAAAAAGATCACACTGTAGTTTATGTCTCTTGCTCGTTTCTTGCGTATTTTCAAAGATTTCTGAATCACCCAACCTACCTGCCGAAGCTAACCTGTTTCCTTATCATTATGTTTTATTTAGCTACTGAATCGCTGTTTAATTTTTTGGGTAAGTAATAAGAGGTGGGTGGGAGTGTGATCTTTTTGGACGTGGCTATCTCGTATAATTGAGGATTGAACTTCCTTAGGTAAGTCGTTTAACCTCTAATTATACTTCGATAGCCACGTCCTTCAAGATCACACTGTAGATGTTCAAAGACTTAAACAGCGATCTATGAATATATAAAAAACAAATAATATAATTTGTGAATTTGTCAATTATTTATTAATAACATAAATGTATAAATTGTAAATAATTTTGATTAATTGTCAATCAATAGGTAATTTTAAATAAATATAAATAAATTTGAATGACACTTAAAAATATATTTTAATTTCTTACAGCACTATATTGGAAAAAAAAATTGTAATTTTGTATACTTAAATATAATAGACATATGTTTTAACAACATTTTTACAATATTATTTGTTTGTAAATATTTCCTAAACACAGCTGCTTAGAACCATAATGCTGTAATCTAAATTAATATTTATTTAGTATTACTTCTTGGTATTATTTATGAGCATTTTGGCAAAAGTAGTATCTTCTGATAAAGATCTATTGTAGAATTTGTTAAACATGTTAGATTTTGCGCTCCATCCTGCTGCGCGCCTTATATTGTCTATTGATATACCACTTTTAAAAGCTGCAGAAGTGGATGCGTGACGAGTACTATGCTTTAAAAACAGAAGTATCGACACCACTAAGTAATAATCCCTTTTTTATCCAGTTACTTACAGTTTGTGGCGATGCAGCATGATGAGGTTTTTTAATGGTTATAAGTAACTGCTCATATCCACATCTAAGAATCTTCGTCAGTTCTATATAGTGTTTGATTACTGACGCTATACATAAATTTGGTTTTTCATGGAAAATTGGAGCTACAATTTTAGGTTGATATTTATTTGGAGCTGAAGTTTTAATTATGTCTGTTATCTTGATTTCTAGTCTATCGTCGAATGTTATAATATTACTCAATTTTATTTTTGTCAATGTTTGTACCCTTTGGCTTGAAATTAATGCCAAAATAAGAACCAACTTATATGTCAGACTCTCTAAGGATAAAGAATGTAACGGGGCCAGTTTCTCAAGATATTCAAGAACAGGATTTGGGTCCCATGTTTCGTTATATCTCGGGAAAACTGGCTTTATTCTGAAAACTCCCTTTAAGAATCTCTTTATCAATGTTAGATCTGTCAGAGGTAGGATGGTGTTTAGAGCAGATCTGTGTTGATTGTGCTGTAATTTGCACCATTATTGAATTCATCATTTAAAAATGCGATAATTTTGTTTTGGTCTGCTATAAATACCTCTTTACCTTGACAGTAATTCCACCATTTTTTAAAAGTTGTGTTGTACTGTTTTAATGTACTTGGAGCTAGTGATGAAATCATAACGTCTATTGCTGATAATGGGACTTCTTTTTGTTCAAATGCTTGCCGGATAATATAGCTGCACCCAGGGTAAGTTGATTCCAAAGTGGGTGTGGATCTCTAAAAAGGGCTAACAGAAGCATCCGATTAGGTGGGAATATTATACATTCCGAAACAATGAGATTTTCTATCACAGGAAATCAAGGCTGTGTTTTCCAGAGGGGAAAAACTAAAATCCCTTCTGCCTTGTCGGCTATAATTTTATGAAGAACTCTGGGCAACAGAGGAAATGGTGGAAAAGCATAAAAAAACGTATTTAACCATTTTATTGTAAAAGCATCTACAGCACATAACTCTGGGTCTGGATGCCAAGAAACGAATATCTTACATTTTTTGTTTTCATATGAAGCAAATAGGTCAATTTCAGGTGTACCCAGCAATTTTTTGATATTATTAAAGCAGTGTAAATGTAAAGAATATTCAGTTTCAATATTTTTCTGTCGCGATTCCGCATCTGCTATCACATTTTGTTTCGTATTTATGTATGACGCAAATACTGTGATTTTACGCTTCTCACACCATTCCCAAAGTTTCCGAGTCAAATCGTTTAATTCATGAAATTTTATTCCGCCAAACCTATTTATGTAAGCAAATGTTGTCAATTCTAAGTAGTATATTACAATTACTATGATTTTTGGCAAAAGACTTAAGGCCGTTGAACGCAGCTAAAAGTTCTAAATAATTAATATGGCGAGAAGTTTCTTGTTGGTTCCAGAACCCCCGTGATATTTGATTTTCGCAAAAAGCGCCCCAGCCAGAATTACTAGCATCCGAATAGATAGTAAATTCGTAAGATATCTCTGTAATGCTAGTCTCTGCTTGTGATATATTTTCAAACCACCACTGAAAATCAGTTATAAGGTGTTCCGGTAAATTCATTTCTTTGTCATAGTTCCCTCTATTCCTTTGAAGTGCAATTTATTTTTGCCTCTCGAAGTGTTTGATATGGACCCACCCATAGGGAACAGCTGGACAAACTGAAACTAGTGTGCCTATAAATTTAGCAAATGCCCTAATTTTGATTTTTCTTTTTACCCTAATTTGATTTACCAAGGATGAAATGTTTTGTCTTTTTTCTTCTGGAATTGAAATTGTCATTTTTTTACTATCAAAAATATATCCTAAATATTTAGAAGATAGAAGTTTTAAAGAATAATCAATGTTTTCCCTACATTTTTGTTTATTTTCCCCAAACAGAATGATATCATCCAAATAAATTACTGAGGTTAGACTCATTGATCGTAAATGATTGACCACCGGTTTGAACAATTTTGTAAAAACATATGGGGCCGTAGACATTCCAAATGGCAAACAAGTAAATTCAAAAAGCTGATTTTTATATTGAAATTTTAGATATTTTCGATCTCTTTTTTCAATTGGTACTAGAAAGTATGCATCTTTCAAATCCAATGAACCCATAAAACAATTTTTGTAAATGAGGTTTTTTACCGTTCTATAATCCTCCATTTTAAAATGAGAACAAGTTAGATATTCATTAAGTTTTTTTAGATTAAGGATAAACCTATGTTTGCCATTTGGATTGATCCTCAAAAAATATGACGATAAAAATTCCCCTTTACAGTGAGTACTTTTAACGATTGCCCCTATTTTTAAGAGTTCGTTTATACTTTTTTCAAATTTTGGCAAAAAATTAAGTTTTGGTACTTGTCTCTGTCTGGGTCGTCTGCAAAATAGCAATTTATACCCTCTGACCCAGCTAAGGATAGTTTTATCATTTGTTAATAATTTCCAGTTATGCAAGAAGTTTTTTATTCTTCCCGCATAACTTACCTCTATCGGTGATCCTTGCTCCGGTATTTCCTGTAGTCCGGTTGTTTTTTGTAGGGCTGTTGTTTCCACTCTCTTGGGGTCCTTCTTTGCTGTTTGAATTGACTTCTGCTCTCCCCTCCCTTTTTTCCCTCTGGTTTTGCAGATTTACATTGCTCCGCAAAATCTACCCAAAATAGGTACTTATCGATCTTTTGTTGATGGCTGATTTTTTGTACATTAACATTAAAATTATTATTAATTTGATATTTTCTGTGGTTGGAAATAGTATGGAACATGTCTGTGAGAAGTTTCCCTGCGTCCACCATCGCTTGAGTTGCTTCTGGGCTCACTGTCTCACGTTGTGGCAGGACGAGAGATATTGCAACTACAAGAGCGGTTATGCCTTTCCCCATTAAGTCCTGAATGTTTTGTAGAAATTTGTCTTTCTTTGCATCAGTTGCTGATATAATCGACTGAACTTCCGGATTGAGCTTAGGAGCATTTAAACCTTGGCAGTTTTGAGGTGCCTGTCATTTGTCCATTAGTTTTTGCCTCACATCCTTATCTAGTCGTGAAGAAAGAACTGACTCCCATCGTTTTGCTAAATCTACTGCAATTTCTGGACCTTTGGTGGTTTCTTCATCGGGATGTGAACCCAAAATATTTTCTAAAGAATTTTCGATTGTATCAGCCATGTTTGTATTAATAACAGCCTGTGTTGAATCTTGGGATTCGTCGCTAGAAGAGCTGACTGAATCTTCACTTTTTGATGAGTCACTTTCACCTATTAAGAAAAATGACCCTATTTATTTCAATAGCAGATACTGATGTTACTCAAAATTATCAAGTTACAATTATGGTTTATCAATAAGGTATTACCCTGTATTAAATAAACATGAAATGGGGACCGATTTCTTTTATTTTTATTTACAATTATTGTTTATCACTAAGGTATTACCCTGTATTGAATAAACATTTTTGTAATGGCTACCATTTTATTTTTTCCCTACTGAAAATATTGACGTTACTCAATATAACAGTATTATCTGTTTACTGCCGTTTATCAAAAAGATATTACTCTGTATTGATAAAACATTTTTATTATTATATTACAGCCTTTTATTTTAGGGAGTTATTATACTGCCTGTTAGGCCACACCCCAAGTTATTACACTGCGGTGGCCTAACCTAATATTTAATATACAAATTAAAAAATATATGTTTACTTACTGTTTGATATATCCAACATTCGTTCCAGTTTCCTCATTTTTCTCTTAATTTTATTTTTAAAATCATCTATTTTCCGTTTTTTATTGTTCGGCATTTTTTTTTTTTTTTTATAAATTCCTGGTATAAATCAACTCACAATAAATTTCGCACTTATCACTACACGAGCGTATGAAACATAATGATAAGGAAACAGGTTAGCTTCGGCAGGTAGGTTGGGTGATTCAGAAATCTTTGAAAATACGCAAGAAACGAGCAAGATACATAAACTACAGTGTGATCTTGAAGGACGTGGCTATCGAAGTATAATACATATTATTTTGTGCTGTTGTGGAATATTTTTCGGTTCCTTTATCTCAACTTTGCGCAGTAAACTTTAGAATATGCATCCTTCGTATCTACATGCAATTGTTAAAATTATGAATGAATGCTGATTTTGTTTAGTTTCCGAAGTAATTTTGTAGTATTTAGGCTCCAACCTTAAGTTGTAATTTTTATAGCTACTAAACTACCGTTGCCCCGCAGGTCTTTTAGTTTGTAATGTAAATTTTCCTCTTAAGTGGCGTAGTAACAAAAGTGCGTGGACTGGGTAATTTTAATGAAGGCGCGTGCATCAAGGAGTGAATTTCTGTCTTGAGAAAGATATGTGACATTCTTGAGATATTTAACTTAACACAATTATATAAGAGATACTTTCTTGCTAGAATTAATAATCACAAATATAGATTCGAACTATTAACTGTAAATTCAACAATTTTTATTTCAAACCTTTTATATAAAACCTCAGTAAAGGGGCAACACGGTTTCTAGTACAATCCTTATGTAAATTAACATGGAAAATCGCCAAGGTTCATTTGGGAGTTTTTTGTTCAAAAATCCAAAGGTCGCGCGATATGCAGGTGTAACAACGAATAAGTGTATAAGAAGAAGCGAAGATAATTCTCAATAAATTTTATTTAAATATGGGTACAGTAAATAATTATCACTAAAGATGAGAATTTTCAAAAATAAAATAAATGCATATGAATAAAAATAAAAAATAATATTCAAACGATAATTTCGAATACCGAAGCAATTACTAAAGAAAAACTTCCTGCCTTTTAGTCAGCGTTGCTAGAGCTGGTACAATTGTACAGATCTGGTACATTTTGAGACCGTTTGTACAAAAGTACATTTATAATATTTCTGGTACATTTTGTACAATTTTAAACATTCATCTGACAGCACGAATTTTTTAAAATAAAAATCGATGCATACCATAAATATCGATAAATTTCAAAATGTTTTTAAATCAGTAGCAAAAAAAAAATAAGTATTTTAGTGTAAAAAATGGATAGGTTCGTATTATTATTTGTTGGGGTTGTTAGGTCTACAGTAAATTTTACATCTTATAGGTGTTGTATTAATAAATAATTAAAACTATTGTAATTAACAGGTTTGTATTAAGAAAAGCCAAAGAGGCAAATCCGAGGCTTAGTATTTCTTAGCCTTCTATTTCATCAGGTTTATTTAGACTAGTCCATCTAATAAAATAATAAATTCCGACACAATTACTATAGAACAAAATAGTGATTTATCAGAATCTGAATTTGCGACAACCTCATCCAGTCGGGAATGTAGGGATAGCTCGCCTCCACAGCAAGTAATTTTTTTACTGTAAAATATTGTTATTCTACTAATAAATCCTGGTTTTCCAATGGCGTAGCATGACGGATATAAATGTCATAATTCATTTTAAATAATAATAAGACCAACGCTTCCTCTAGTCTTTTAATTTCTTTGTAAAGAAAAAAAAAATATGATCAAGATATGATCATAAATTTAGACAGTTTCCATAGGTATAACTACTTCGTAATGGAGAGAAAATTTGCTCTTTATGTAATCACACAGTTGATGGAGGGGCAGCTCATTTAACAAGGCATGAAAAGAATCAGTTTCACAAAAAAATGCCAAAAAGGTTACAAATACAGGAAACATTGAAAAATTGCTTCAAGAATCTTCAGAAGAAAAAAGATTGACGGTTGTAGCTAAAGAAACCGAGTACAAATTAAGTATGGGCCTCATCGCAGAACATAATTGCTCAATGTTGCTAATGGATCATGTTCCTAAACTTCTAGTATCTAGTATTCCAGATTCTCAAGTGGTGAAAAATATAAATTGTGGGAGAACAAAGACTGCCCAAATAATTAAAATGTTGAAGATTGAGGCTGAAAATGAACTTGTGCAACAACTAACTAGTAGCTGAAACAACTGACATCTCTTCTAAATATTGTTTAACAATTTTGTGCCGTTTTGTAGATAAAAACCAAAGTTACATTAAAGACCAGTTATTGTCACTGGTAGAGGTAGAGAATTGTTCTGCGGATGGTCCCATAAAGCCATTTTGGATTTGCTGGAGAAATCTGAAATTAATTACCATAATGTTATTGGTTTCGGTGCAGATAACGTTTCTGTTATGATGGGGCAGATAGGAGAGCAAAACTTAAAGAAAAAGTTAATTCAAATATTTTTGTTCTTGGTTGTATATGTCACTCCTTACATCGATGTGCATCAGAAGCGACAAAAAAATACCTTCTACGGTGGAGGAGTTTGTCTAAAGGTGGGTCCACATTGCTCGCGAACAGTGCGAACGAACACAACAAGCGCAACAAACGGAGCAAACAGCACGAATGAAACAAAAATCATATTTGTCGTGTTTGAGCTGTTTGCAGTGTTCCTCGTGCTTGCAATCACCCAAAACCATTCCCAAAACACCTGTTTTGACTGTTCGGTCGGGTAGCGGTACATCAAAGGCATAGTGTGAGCGCGAGCACAGTTGACGGCGGTTTGGTGATTTTTTTGTTTTTACTGTTCGCTTTCAAGTGCAGTCAAGTACGGGTGTACGAGCAAGGCGCAGTGCAATATAGAGTGGACTGAAGAAAAAATGTTGAAGCTAATAATTGGGCTTTACGAAACTAAATAATAAAAAAAAATATTCTTTCTTTGGATATGTGGGCCAACTAAATTAATTAGTGTTTCAAAATCGGTAATACTAATGCGACAAAAATTATTAAAAAACATCCCATATGTTCGTAAATAAATCATGGAGAAGATTACTTCCACTGTATTTGGATCTACTTTTAAAAATATTTGACATCCAACACCGTCTTTTTGTCACTTTTTTCCTGTTCTCTCCGTTTTATAAATAATAATTAACGCACTGGCAGCCGCCGTTAATAATAATTGATCATCCATGTCGAAACCGCAAGAGCGCAAACACAGAACTACAATGTGGACACTTTTGCTCGCGGATAATACGAATTTGACAAACAGAAGAAACACAAAAGGCAACGTTCCGGAAACAGCATAAGCGCGATCACGAGCACGCGTGTAAGCACGAACAGGAGCAATGTGGACCCACCTTAAGACATATACAACTATACAGGGTGTTATTGAAATACACGTACATATTAAAACTGGGTATTGCGCAGATCCCCACTGAATGTAGAAAAATATTATTTTTTAAAAATACCCCTTATTAAGGGAGTTATTAATTTTTGAAAATTAATTCTAAAACAAACGTACTTCACTGATATGTTGAGGATGACCTATATAAATTAGGTTTATTTACCTATTTTAAACATCAACAGTAATTAATATGCAAGTTTTTGTCAGATGATAAGAAAACTAGTCTTGTAAGAAATAACCATGTTGCCAAGATTTTCGAATTAATTTCTATTTCCGAAGACTGGTTTTTACTACCCTCGTTATCAAAAAACTAGAATATTTGATAAATGATTGTTTTTAAACTATACATTTTTGAAACTATAGATTATTAAAATTTTAGTTGATTTACGAATCTGGCTAACACGAGCGCGTCATTTCCAAGTTGGTAAAAAGTGTTGTTACGATTACTTTTAAATATTTTTTTACGATGCCACTATTTACGAATATTGAACTAACGGATATAGTGCTGGTTTATGGGGCAGCTGGAGAAAATTCTCGGCAAGCACAAATCCTGTATCGCGAACGGTTTCCAAATCGAAGAATTCCGGACTGTCGTACGTTTATTTCAACTGTTCAGCATCTAAGAGACCATGGAAAATTTGAGAGTGTCAATGCAGATCGAGGGAGAACAAGAACACAAAGAACATTGGCGGCCGAAGAAGAAATATTGGAAGCTGTTGAAAACCGGCCTCAATTAAGTTGTAGAAGACTAGGTCTTGAAATTGGAGTGTCCTCATTTGTTGTGTGGCGGACCCTTAAAGAACAAGGTTTACATCCTTATCACATCCAAAAAGTCCAGGCCTTATATCCAGGTGATGAAGAAAAGAGAGTGGAGTTTTGTGAATGGATGATTCAAAAATGTGTTGATATTCCTGATTTTCTAAAAATATTATTGTATACTGACGAGGCTTCATTCACTCGTGATGGCGTGTTCAATATGCACAATACGCATATTTGGAGTGATGAAAATCCTCACGCCATTAGGGAAACTGGGCATCAAAAAAAATTTTTAATAAATGTTTGGGCTGGCATAATAGATCAGTATTTAATCGGGCATTATGTTCTCCCGAACAGATTAAATGGGCCAGGATATCTCCACTTTTTAGAAGATATTTTGCCAGTACTCCTAGAAGAGATACCGTTACAATTAAGGCAACGGATGTGGTACCTACTAGATGGCGCTCCTCCTCACTTTGATTTAAACGTACGGCAGTTTTTGAACATTAGATTTCCTCAAAAGTGGATAGGCAGAAATGGACCTACTAAGTGGCCTCCGAGATCTCCGGACTTAAATCCATGCGATTTCTTTTTGTGGGGTCACATGAAACAACTGGTTTATAATGAACCTATTAATAGTGTTGAACAATTAACCAATAAAGTTAATGCGGTAGCCGAGGAACTACGACAAAATCCAAGACTAATTTCTAATGTTCAAAGTTCTTTGGAAAGACGATTGCAAGTGTGTGTAAATAATAATGGACGGCATTTTGAACAATTACTGTAATAAACTTTATTTTGAATTAATTGGTTTTGCTACGGCAACAGTGCAATTTCTATGGGTAAGTTCAATTTCGATTTATTTTACTTCTTTAAATATGGAAACTAGTAGGTCGGAAAAGGGGACTCTTCCCCAATATTTAAATTTTAGAATTTGAAGTTAAAATTGGTGCCAATCGTTTTTGGTCATTACATACTATTCCCCATTTTAATATGTACGTGTATTTCAATAACACCCTGTATATCAAAAAGTCCAAAAAGGCTTACCGTTTGTAAAGAATTTCAAGAATTTATTGACACGAAACCTCACAAATTGTTAAGATTAAGTCAAACAAGATGGCCTTTATTGGAGATAATGTACACGTGCGTATACAGGGTGTTTCAGATTTAAACGGACATAGCTTAATGGGAGGTAGAGTACACTTAGCTGAGTTCAAAACACTCCCATACGTAGCCTTTAATCTTACTCATTTCAGAGATATAGAGTGTTTTATAGGACACAAATTATAGAAAATAATATTAGAACTAAGAAGTAACTTTTATTTAAAGCATTTTCTTCTCTAAACGTAAATAACAGATATATTCTATAAAACATAAAAATGACCCCCTATAAAGTACTCCCTCAGATGTTCCTCCGCAGGCCGAAATAAAGCTTAAATTTAAAATTTGGTGTTTCTTTGTATCCGTTCATGAGTTATCGTGGATAAAATGGATATCCTTTATGAGGAAGTAAAAAAGTACTTCTATAGTAAAGTCCACATGAACGAGAATTTGTGGGAAAAAATTGTCTATTTTTTTTCAACGAAATTTTCGCAATTTTTCAATTTAATTTATTTCCTCTATCTGTATGAGTAAGGATGGGCGACATGAACTGCATGGCAAAATAACAAAGTCGCGTCCTTAACAACTTAGTTTAATAATGGTATTTAGAATTAACATGTAGTTTGCAAAATTTATTAATAAACAATTAGTTGACTTACATATTTCATATTTCATTTCTGTACAATCGTTTAAAATCTGGTACAATTTTGTCCTGGGATCTGTACAATTCTTTGAAGGCCTCTGGCAACACTGCTTTTAGTGAATTGCGATTATTAAGTATTCTATCTCTTTGTTAAAAATTTTTAGAAACAGTTATGGAAATGCAAATAAGTGCTTTTTTAAAAAACAATAACATATTGTTTAATAAACAATCAGGCTTTAGGGCAGGATACAGCTGTGTAACAGCCTTATCTGGGCCATTGATAAATAACAACATTACTATCTGAATATTGTTAGATTTTTCAAAAGCTTTTGACACTAAACCCTGAAATATTTCTGGCCATGCTTAAGTATTTTAAATTTAATAATTACAATATCTCACTTTTAAAACCATACTTTCATGAAAGCAACCAAATAGTGTAAAACCAGTCTAGTACAGGAATCTGTCAAAAGAGTGTGGTCAATATTAAATGATATACGATGAGATACAAAGGTCGGAAGTCGGCTTGAGGCTCTAAATATGAGGTAATCGATAAGAAAATTATCCAGACAGATACAATTTGGTTTTAAATTATAATCTCCGAATATGGCATGCCTAGAGTTCAAATATGCAAGCAAAACAGCAAGAGAAAGTGACGATAGATAGTCTATCATTGGGGTGGAGATGATTATTTGGCCTGATTGGTTGTAATATGAGATTATTGTTAATGGATTGTCTATTGGAAAGTATATTGCTATTACATCGAGTTCTGATAGATGAGCAGGGAGTGTGTGTGCATTAAAAGGAATTTAATTTGTAATTAGAAAAACATTCCCATGGCAAGTTTGGGATTTATTTTTATAGACGTATTGTCTGTTAATAATAATATTTGAAAATTCTGAATTTAAAAGGTTTTTGATCAAGTGCCTCTTCCGAGCGAGGCCGTTGAGTTTATAGTTTCAATGAAGCAATCCATCAAAGATCAAGATTTATTAGAAAAAAAAAAAAAAAAGAAAATAGCTAAGTTTCCATGATCAGTAATGGTACATGAATGTCAAAAGATGGCCAGGTTTAGCGAATCCAATAGTTTGGCTAGAAGTTTTTTACAATTTGCTGGGGATTCATTAGTATTGCTGGGAAGATTTATAGGGGAAATTATTGAGCTTTGATGTCAGCTCAAGGAGGGGATTGAAGGGTGATTGAAGTTGGAGTCGTTTTTGCCGTTCAAGGCAGGTTATGAAGTAGACGGGGTGGTTGTCATGGCCGTTTGGGAATTTTGGCATCTTAGACTTTTTACAGTCTGCTGACCTGTGGTGCAGCCCGTCGTTAGGACAAGCATATTTTTTAGACCATTCTAAAGCTGAACGTCGTAGGCCGGTGCACTGGGTGCAATATTTTGGGATTAAAAGGGGTTTTGGTTGGAGAGCTCACATGGGGTCTTTTCGGCTAAATATGCCGAAACCTTCCCGGTTTAAATATGAATAGTGAGACTTTGAAGAAGTCAACATCCTAATAAATAAGGTGTACCTATCCTTGCTTCTTTGGGAGCAGATTTTTCATACCTTAGTATGGAAAACGTTCATTTTCTGGAGAGTCACTTCGATTTCCTCTAAAGTTTGTAGGAGGTTATTGATTTTTTGGGTTATTTTGTGTAGGTTTTGTATTGTGTTTAAATTTAAGAATCTGATGTGAATTTTAAAGAGAGATCTTTTACAAATATCCTTCAGAGGGTGTATCGCTTAGTTTGAATATCGGATAGAAGTAGGTCAGCTGTTTTTTCAACATGGCAATGTATTGTGCATTTACCATGAAGTATGAAATAATGGTACCGAATTGAAGTTTGGCGAATATATATATATATATATATATATATATATATATATATATATATATATATATATATATATATATATATATATATATATATATATCTAATTTTATTTAATTATTCATGATCCCTGACCTAGATTTATTTAAAAAACAAAAAATTCGGGATTTGTCTTTAAACGGAAGTTACCGATAAGTAATTTTTTGTTAAGTATTGTAGTGACTAACAAAGTATCCAAAAATTAGAATTGCAACTTTAGGTAGGTTAAACGTTGCATGTTTTTAAGAATAATGGTTTTAATTTTATGACATTTGAGAATTAGGTTAACTGCAGAAACTATTTTTAAAAGAGAAAATCAATGGATATAGCAAATTTAGACAAAATTTGGTCTTTAAGTAAAGTGGGTGCTGAATTAAAAATTTAAAAATTTCAGAACAAAACTTACCCGTGGTAGGCTAGAAGTGACAGTAGAAAAAATATGCAAGCTAAAACATCTGCTCTGCCTACGATTCCTGTGACCTGCAAAAAAAAAAGAATCATTAAAATAAAAATATAATTAAAGCAAACTAATCGAAATATCCCTTTTAATTATATTTAATTTCAATAATAAAATACCAATATATTAAGCAAAACCAACAATCAAAAATTTTACAATTTTTAATTTTTATGGTAATCAATTTCATATTGTTATATCCCACACTGACGAACAAACATACAAACTGGAAAAAATAAAAAAAAATTGAATTAAATGTCCTAATTAGGACAGAGAAAGATTTGTATACAGAAACTGAATTATTTATGGTCAATATCCAACAAGTTGCATGGAATAATACACCATTAATACAAAGGAAAACTATAAGTATTATTTATTCCAAAGAATAAGGGATTTAATACAAAACAAAAGAAAGGCTCAAAAGAAGTGGCAAAAGAGAACAAAAACAAATTAAATAGACTTATACAACAGCTACGAAAAGAGATAGAAAACATTAAAAATGAGTCAACTAACAAATATCTAAGAGAGCTCACAGATGACCAAATAATTACTTATTATGGAAAGCTGTTTAAAAAATAAAAAAACCAATTCAACACGTACCCCCAATACGAACAGAAAATGGAATGTGGGCAAGAAGTTGCAAACAAACAGTTGATAACTTTGCCAACTATTTAGAATGCATTTTCCACCCAAACCCAGGAGAAGGTGAAGAAATTGAACTGGATAACCAAGATGAAGTTGGTGATATAGAGAAAATATTATTAACTAGTCCTAAAGGAGTACAAAGGGAAATAAAAAATAGTATTAATGTGAAAAAAGCTCCCGGGTTCGACCTGGGGCCTATTTCATAAAACTACTTTGCAACTTGTCACTTTGCACTTAACACATTTTAGTAAATTTATATTTCATAAAAGAGAAAGTTAATAAGTTGAAAAGTAGAATTTGAAAAGTGAAAGTTGTAAAGTAAAAGTATAAAAATCAAGTTGTTTTTGTGTTATAATAATCCGACAAGTCAATAGTTGTCAAATTAATTTGTACTTTTCAATTTAAAACCGCAAAGTGAATTTAAACTCTGAAAATGTACTTTTGTTAACAAAAAACTTGCGATTCTGTCATTGATCGAAAAAAAAAGCAGTCTTATTTAAATTTTAAAAATAACAATAATAAAGACAAACCATTGGCATGGGAAGAAGTTTTTGAATAAGCAAAAGCCTTAGATTTAGCTTCGGCAGACAGAAGCTGGACGTTCGCTCGAGATTGCCTTTTTGGAATATGGAAGAGCCGAACATTGTCTAGTAAGTAATTTTTTGTTAAATACTAATCAACTTTTTACACGGACTTAATTTCAGAGAGAAAAAGAGAGAGAGAGAGAGAGAGAGAGAGAGAGAGAGAGAGAGAGAGAGAGAGAGAGAGAGAGAGAGAGAAGAGAGAGAGAGAGAGAGAGACAACGAAAGAAGAACCGGAACCAGCGGTGACAAAGAAAAAAAATTATGAAGTGGATCTAGCTATATTAAAAATAATAGATGAAGATAGCGCAGGTGTAAGTGGGCTAGATATGCCAGAAATCTTCATTGATTTTAATAATAGTAGTAGTAATAAATTACTTTTGCTGGATGAAATTACAGAATTTTCTGTTCTAGTGGTTTCTGTAGAAAATGATTTGGAAGAAAACATTTTAACAGAAACTAAAGTATCAAGTACTTAGAGTTAAAAGAGGAACTATTACAGGCACCTAAATTAGAAAAAGAATTAGGTTTAAATCCTTCAGAATATACGAAGTCTCTTTATAGTTAAAGTTCTGTATCTTTATCTTTTTTCTATAATTTTTTTGTTGGTTAATATTAAATATAATAATTTAAAAAAACATATATTCGTGTTAATTAAGTTCTGTTACTTTGCGAGTGTACTCAAAAAAACTAAACAAAATCTTTATTTTCAAATTTTACAAGTTGATATTGGTTATTATCATCAATATAAATTGAATATCAGATCGTTGATAGTAATACATACAGCCCTCAACACTTACTGCAGTTTTCGCATTAAGAAACTAAACTCCACAACTACATATTAGTTAAGCTTTTCGCCGTGAGTTGTCATTAGAAGGCCTTAACATGTTGCTTATATTATTCAAATATTGATAAAAAAATAGAATAGATAATTAAGGAAATAATTAAGATTAACAAAAAAAATTTAATAACCTCTCTATTCTTAAAGCACCATTTGGTTTTTCATGTACATCATAAGGGTCAGAGTAGAATATTATTATTAATAGTCTATCATCTTTTTTTTTCTTCTTCATTATTATATTCATTTATCGCGTTTCCTCCTTCGTGTTCACAAGCAATATTGTGCAGTGTTACACAACAAATAACTACGAGGTCAGCATACCGCGGATATACCCTCAAATGGTTGAGACATGGGAATCGTTCTTTTAATATACCAAAACAATTTTCAATCATCCGCCATGTTAGCTTATGAGCTAGGTTATAAGGTTGTTTAGTTGGATCATTAGGATTTCTGTTTAATGGAGGAATAAGCCATTCTTTTAGTCTTGAGGTACTGTCGCATAGAATTACGGCTCCTGGAAATAGCTTCCAACCATCATCAAAGTGATTAGATATTTATGAATTCCGAAGAACTCTGGCATCGTGAACCCTTCCAGGTCAATAAGAGTATACTGCGTAAAATTTGACATTTAAAGAATGTTTACTTTGTTCATTAATATATTGCTCTTAATTTACAATCGAACCCATCTAACGTACGATACCCATGAAAAGCCTGTTTACTATTGCTCTTGTAATACGACGAATCACTCTACATACGGAGGCTTTTGAAATTCCATGCATAGATGATATTCCATGATATTGACCACCATTAGCGTATTAGTGCAGTGCTGCAAGCAATTGTTCTCTTGGTAATAATGCATGGTTTCTACGAGTCTCCTGAGTCAGATCACTTGCAATGGCAACCAATAAAATTTTTACACCGGGTGCAGAAATTTGAAAACTTTCTTTGAATTGTAAATTATTGAAATTGTTAAAATTTATTCTTTCCTTCAAGTTTTCCAATTACTTTTGAAAAAGAACAACAAACTTTTCCAAGTCATAATACAGTCAGATATTAATAGTTATCAAAAGGTTATGTCACTAGGTAAACTATTTGTTGGCTACGATTATTGTAATGTTTCTGATGCCATTAAGCTAAGACGGTGCTTCAAGTGCTGTCATTTTCATCACCTAGAGAAACATTGTAATTCATCTGTTTATATTTGTCAATTATGTGTTCAAAATCATAAACTTAGTGAATGTCATAAACACAGCAATGAGTATTGCATTAACTGCCATAACTTTAACAAAACTGCCGAAAATACGATCTCCATAAATCATTCTGTTTTGCAATATAATGAGTGTCATTATATAAAAAAACTCTGAATAAATGTAGATCCAATATTTTGTTACCTAAGTAGCAACCAGATCGAGCACATCCTGTTTTAACTATTAATAATGAAAGTAAATGTACTATGTCTAACTTTTCTCTTTTCTATCAGAAAGTTCGTGGCACTCGTACGAAGACCTTTAAAACACAAACACAAACTTTCTGATATTATATTTTAAAAAACAAAAATATTAACCTTTAAATTTAATATTGCTGAAATTTGAATAGATATGTATACTGTAGAAGCTACAGACTCTACAAAATGTTTGGGTTTAAATATCGACACGGATTTCAAATTCAAATCTCATGTGGATTCACTTTTAAAAAAACTCGCATCGGGGTGTTATGCCATTAGAACTACCTTTCATGAATTAGGAGTTTGTGTAGCAAAAACTGCATATTTGTTATTTGTTAGTCTTTATAATGCAGAAACGGGCACTAAAGTTCTTATGTGGAGCACACAGATTAGTTTCATGTAGAGCGCTGTTCGTAAAACAAGAAATATTAACATTAACTTCACTATTTGTCTTAGAAACTTGTTGCATGATCCATAAGAACAAGTCGAAATATAAATCGAATATATCCCGTGTAATTCGCCAAATGGGTAACTTGATGTTGCCTATTCCCAAAACTGAACTTATAAGAGACTATTTTATATATAATAATAATAATAATAATAATAATAATAATAATAATAATAATAATAATAATAATAATAATAATAATAATAATAATAATAATAATAATAATAATAATAATAATAATAATAATAATAATAATAATAATAATAATAATAATAATAATAATAATAATAATAAACGGTACCTAAGTGGGTTAAACTGAATTGTTTCCCTGCTAGGTTGTCCGAGCTCATACATTTTGTATAGCGAAAAATTATACCAGCATGCGCTGAGATCACGAAAATAATAATAATAATAATAATAATAATAATAATAATAATAATAATAATAATAATAATAATAATAATAATAATAATAATAATAATAATAATAATAATAATAATAATAATAATAATAATAATAATAATAATAATAATAATAATAATAATAATAATAATAATAATAATAATAATAATAATAATAATAATAATAATAATAATAATAATAATAATAATAATAATAATAATAATAATAATAATAATAATAATAATAATAATAATAATAATAATAATAATAATAATAATAATAATAATAATAATAATAATAATAATAATAATAATAATAATAATAATAATAATAATAATAATAATAATAATAATAATAATATGTTTATTAATTTTTAACCACATAATATAATACAGTATGTTTTTATCTTAATTAATAAACACAGTAATCCACTGAAATAACTTTTAGTTATTTGTGTGTGGTAAAATTAAAATTAACAGGAAAAAAAAATATTAAAGTTTAAATATGATAAATTACTTATTTCTAACTACATACTATAAATTTATATTGTATAAAAAATGTTTTAAATTACTAAACGCGCCGATCAGGTAAGTATACTCACATCTTTAACATTCCCCTATTTCAGTAATTTAACATAAATATTATATATATTTTTTATACGGTACTTTAAAATTAGATTATATATTTACAATAATTTACATTTCTATGTATTTATGTATTTCTGTTCTAGGTGTAATGTCTATGAAAATTTTTAATCTGTGTTTAAATGAGGACAGTGTTGAAGCCTTTTTCACAATTTCCGGCAGTGAGTTGAATGTTTTAGGTCCTAAATATTCAAAGTTTCTTCGACCAACTTTTTTATTTTTATATGGTAGTATAAATTGAATTTTTTGTCTGGTTGGGTATGGATGTAATGCTATTTTTAAATCAAATCTGTTGTTATATTGCGTAACAGCTAGTTGTCTGTAATATAATTGATTTATATCATATAGTTTTGTGTCAGAAAATAGTTTACAACTCGAATATCTCGGATGTACATTTAATATCAACTTTAAGAATTTTTTTTGTGACACTTCTAGCATATTGCGATATGTTGTTGATAAGCCACCCCAGCCTATGATGCCATAATTTAGATGAGATTCTATTAAACTCTGATACATAATTTTTTTTTGTTTGAAATCAAAGAAAGTGGTAACTTGCTTGAATCTAAAGAGCAAGAATCCCAATTTTTTTAAAAGATAGTAGATATGCTCATCCCATCTTAAGTGAGGATCTATTACAATACCGAGGTATTTAACTTTTTTTGCAGGTTTTATGATAATATTATCATTAATCTTTAGATCAAACTCTGGAAGAGATGATGCCAAACTACTGAATGGTAAGTATTCTGTTTTATTTATGTTTAGTGATAAAGCTCTGTGGTCGAACCATTTTTTAAGTCTTATTAAGTCTGTTTCTACTTGTTCTTTTAACGAAAACCAATCAGAATTTTTGTAGAAAACTACAGTGTCATCTGCAAAACTAATGATTTGGCCTTCTCGTTCGAGAAGAAATATATTATTTAGATATATCGTAAATAGTATTGGACCCAAAACTGTGCCTTGAGGTACACCACATTTTATTTTTTGTTCTTTACTAATTTGATTGTTTATTCTAGTATGCTGTCGTCGGTTTGTTAAATAACTTTCAAAATACCTAAGTGCTGTGCCTCTTATACCTAAATCTTCGAGTTTTTCCAATAACATGTTATGATCTACGGTATCAAAAGCTTTACGAAGATCTATAAAAACTGCTAAAGATGGTACGCTATTATCCAAACAATTATAAATCTTTTTTGTCAAATTTAGTATGGCATCTTGTGTACTTTTCTTATCGCGAAACCCATATTGAGCAGAGGATAACAAATTAAATTTATCTAGAAATTGACTTAATCTATTCTTAACTACTTTCTCAAATATCTTAGCCAATGAACTTATTAACGAAATGGGCCTGAAGTTTTCTGGTTCTGTAATATCACCGCTTTTGTAAATTGGTGTAACTATGGACAATTTAAGAGCATCGGGGAAAATGCCTTGTTCAAATGATTTATTAATTAAGTACGCAATTGGTTCTACTATATAAGGTAAAATTATTTTAAGTGTTTCTGCTTTTAAATTATCATAACCTGGAGCCTTTTTGTTGTTTAGTTTAAGTATAATATTTTTTATTTCATCTGAATTTGTTGGAATTAAAAACATTGAATTTGTATTTGTTTTAACCTTTTCAATATATGTTGGATCTGCTTTAACACTTTTAGCTAAATTGACACCAATATTTACAAAAAAGTCATTAAAAATTTCACACATTTCTGATGGATCTGTTGTTAACTCGCCTACACTATTTTTTATATTTGTAATTTTTTCGAATCTGGAATTTTTAGTATTTCATTAACCGTTATCCACATATTTTTCGAATTGTTTTGATCTTTGTTTATTTGCCCTTTGTAATAATTGATTTTTGCTTGCTTGATTTTTTTTTTCTAATTCTTTCTTATAATTTAGATAAGTTTGTTTTAAAGCAAAGTTATTTTGTTGTTGCTTATATTTGATATACAGATAATTTTTTTGGTTTACAGAGTTAACTAGAGATCTTGTCATCCATTTTTTTCTTTTTCTCTTATTGTTTTTAATCCTAATATTTTTTGTAGAATTTTGTACACTCTGCTGAACAGCATCAATAAATTCTTTAGTTTCAGTTTCCAGATTACTGTTATTATTTAAAATTTTTCCCATGAAATACTTTTTATTTGTTGGATAAGCGTTTTATCATCAATAATTTGATAGTAGCGACATTCATTACGTATATTAATGCTTCTTCCAGGAAGAACTAATTGTAATAGAACTGTGTGATGATCTGTTAATGATGTTGGTATTGTTATTGGAATAAGTGTATCAAAATTATAATTTTTTGTTTTAATATAACGGTATTAAGATGTACACATACGTTGACAGATGTTGAGTCACAGAATTGATTTAGAAAGCTGCTCAGGAGATTTCTGTTAACTAGGTCTTATTATGATATTGCAGAATTTTATAGTGACGAGACACTGTGATATGTGTTTTATTTTGATACTCAGATTCTTAGGAGTGCTTTGTAAAGCTACTTATTGTGAAGTACTTTAACGCAGTACTCTGGCTACCACTGATAATAATTAACATAATAATATTGTAATTACCACATATCAATGTATACATTGCACTGTGGTATATTCTGATGTTTCTCACATATTGTTACCAGTCACTATCTGCTTCTGTTATAGTCCTGATGATGGCTTGTTAGTCGCAATCAGTTGCACTACTTAAACTAATAAAAAAATTTCATGTCATATTATTTTGAGCAAAACAAGTTTAAAGTTTTACAATTGCATTATGATATATTGCTCATGATACCATCCTATCTGATGAATAGCCGTTATTTATTAAAATTGGGAATCAGAACTATCAGAAACAAAACATATAATACGTTTTAAGTATATTAGGCACTAAATATATTTTTTTGAAAATATATGACATGACACCTTTATCCACTTGTTTTTTTTATGAGGTATTGAGTTAATGTTTTCCTTAATAATTTGATAATTACTATACTCTGTTTTTAAACTAAGAGGAGCGATTTGAATTTAAGTTGGCAATTCTGTAGACTTCTAATTGGTCAGATTGAAGTTAGTTTCACACATCACTTTTTAGCTACTGTTGACAGGGGTTGACAGTTCTATTTTCGATTCTGACATTTTATAATTTAAGTTTTGTTATTGCTTTGATATCTCATCATTATTACTTATTTTTTTATTTTATTTCTTTAATAACAGTTCTTTTCAAAACTTTAGTAAGCAATTGTATTGAATTTCTACGATTATGGATCCTTCTACATCGAATACTATTATAACAGTTCCTCGCGGAGTCCATCAAAACAACGAAAACGAATGAGTTTAGGCCATTCGTCTCTCAGAAAAGCAGTAAATAATAAATATGTACAAATAGGTATTGGATAATAATACGAAAACCAAAATTGTTGATGTTATATCCAAAATTTCTCAAGCTACCAGTAAGTTTTACTCATTACTTTCAAATTAAAAATAATATTAATTACTCAATATTTTTCTTACAGGTCAGTCAACTACTTACCGATTATTGAAATAATACCGCAATAATGGAACAATATCTAGTCTAAAAAGTATTTATTGAAGACGAGGAGTTCTAAAAACATTTGATTATGATGATGGTAAATGCTATTCGAAGATTAGTACACGATTTCTTTTTCAAAAATGAGTTATCTAGATTGAATAAATTTTTGCAATAATTGAAATATTTAGATTTGCCACAAATATATTATTCATCTTTATATACTTTCTTGAGATATAATAACTAAGTAAGTTTGTAACTTTGACCAGTCAAATGTACTGTTTATTTATTATGTATATATTTTTTAGATATTTGAAAAGAAATTGTCAAAGTGTATTGATAGAACACTATATACGTAAATTTAAAATCCATCAAACAATATAGAAAATAAAACAGACCAAGCTTCTACTTTGATGAAGATCATAATAAGGTTTATCAACAGGCCTGAAAAGCCAAAAGCAGGTGCCTTAATATACGTGCTAATTCTGAAGGTTTTGTAGAAAATGCATTTACCTTGACGAGACGAAATCCGAAGTATTTTAGAATTGGTTTTCTACATTTTTTACAAAGTTTTCTAATTATGCTATGATTGTCATGGAAAATGTATCATATCATAGTCGAAAAGTTGAAAAAATTCCTTTGTCATCAAGAAAATCTGACAGGAATGGTTACAAAACTAAAAATATTAAATTTATTTAAATATGAAGTGATATCAACTTTTTCACCTAATTTGGCAACATAAAGATGCACATAATTTGAATGTTGTCGATGTAAAGGCTAAAGAAACCAATAAAGTTGTGTAGTGGCTGCCCCATATCACTACGAGTTAAATCCCATAGAATTGATAGAGGCACAAATAAATGAGGTGGTAGCTAAAAACACAACGAATCTTCTGATGTAGATTAACTTATTGAGTACTTAGTGTTTTTTGTTTCTGTTTCAATGTAAATGTCAAGATGTACTTTGTCTTTTCACTTATTATGTTGTATAGGCACCTCTTATGTATTTTTGTTTTATTTTTCAAACTTTTATTATTAAGTAAAATATAACAAATTTATAAAATAAAGATACTACTATTCATATGTTGTTTTTCTAACCCATATTAAAAAAAAAATTACAAAACTACAGTGTAGTATACAAATATTACAACTGCTCTCATTTTTATTGTAAAATTGTTGTATCTTACACACATTTAAGCGCCAGTCTGTATTTAACTTAAAAATTCTTGTTCTGCAAGAGTAGATTTGAGCAACTTTATTACTAATTTTTTTTTTAACTAAAAATTAATGAATTTATAATCAAAATGATTAAAATATAACTAAATATTAAAGTAAATTTTATTTATTTGAAAATAAACCATTTACAAAATTGTTAATTAACATTTAAAACTACAAAATATTTTGGATATATTTAAAAGTGCTATTGCCATCTGAATATGTCCATAATTTGTGGCCTCCAAAACTTTCATTATTTAACCTAAAACAAATACCTTGTTTTATTATTTTAAATAAATAGCTTGGTACTTAAATAGTCAAAAGCATAAATAAAGTGTTATCACTGTAACATTTGGTGTGGCACCCTTTTTTAAACATTAAATTGCTATATGTAAAAGGACTTTCCAAACAAGTGTTAAAAATATTCCCTAGATATAATGTAAAAATTGCTCATAAACGAAACCTTATTTTTAAATTTTAAACCCAAACTCAAGAAAGCAACTCAACTAAATGTAGTTTATAAAATATACTGCAAAGATTATAACTACACTTACACATATTAAACTCTGCGAATGTGTAAAAGGTGTATTTTAATTTAATCAACTAGTTGTAAGCTACCTACACACTATCACAAAATATGGGTTTCGTTCATGATCATTTTAAAGTGTTTATGTTCCTAAATGTTTTTTTAAATTTTAAAAAGCTGTGATTGCACCAGAAGATTTCGAAACATATGTAGTGCTGAATTTTTAAAAATATCTACCGATCATACTAAAGATATTTTATTTGTTTGTAAAAAATATATTAAATTGGGTGTAGGAAATCCTTCTGCTGACACAAAGTTACAAATTACCTTTTTTATGCCTTAATAATTTTTATTTATTTATTTGTCTATACAATAAATTATCATACAAAATTAAGATACATATTATCTTACCTGCAAATAAACATTTAGTTTTCGAGAGGCTTGAAGGATGTCTCAAAAAAATATACCATCTGCTTTATATTGTATTAAAATATGTTTTCAAGAAGACCAAAGACATTCTGATACACAATGTGGAATATAAGCAACAATTATAAATCCTATCTACAAAAAAACAGGAGAATGATAAAAACCATTATTATTATAGTAAAAGCTGGTACCATTGCACTTTCTTGGACTTCTACATACATTTAATAAGCTGTTGCCCACAAGTTTACACTTTCGACTGTTGAATATAACATCTTGTTAGTGGAGACAAAATTCCTATAGATTTGATTTATTTCATTTCAAAACACTTGTCTGCAAACATATCGTATCGTACTTCAGAACTTTGCTACATTTTACCTGAAGAAAGAACCCTTATTTAATTAGGAAATCCATACAACTAATGGTAATCTTGTAGTTTAATGTTAAGAAAAAATATTACAAATTAAACTATACCTATAAAGAAATATAAAAATAAACTTTATTTTTTTGTACCTGCCAAAATTCTTCATTTTAAATAAGCTTTTCTTCAACTACATATTTTTCAGTCCCTCCTAAATATGTTTTGTAATAGGTAGGTAATAATAGGTGCTTAATTCCATTTCAACAAATAGAACTGGCATACCTATTTTTCTAATTCTTCCATCAAATTGAAAAACCTACTATTTACTTTCTTTTATGTTATTATATTAGACATATAATTTTCTAATCTCAGTTACTTATAAAACAATGAATAAAATATCGAATTAAAACTCTATGGTTAACTCAAAATCTAAATTATTTTGTATTTTGTTGGGAGTCATTTTACTCAATTTACTGACATTTGGTCGCTGCTTGAGCGATTCTCTTCCCAACATACTGGTCCGAGCTGCGATATGAGACGAAGTAAGGAAAATATAAAAGCACAACTAAAATACAATAATTATAAATCAAAAACGGAATGAACACAATTTAGTGTCATCTTTATTCGTTGGTTTTTCTAAAACTTTGACTTCAATGCATTTATAACAAAGTTTTGAAATGATACAAGACAAATTCAAATTTACCGCTAAAATGATATCTAGTTACTTTTTTAGTTATTTTTCCCTGTGTAAATAGGACTTTTCAATTCGCTCCCCTTAGTTTAAAAACAGAGTATATTATATAGATAATCTTTCATACTTGATAATTCCATTTACTAAGTAATCTGAAACCCGCATTCAGTTGGAATAACAAACCAATTCCCAATCCAAGTAATTCAACCACAAACTTTAACACAACCATGTATTCAGTTTACAGTCGATGTAGATAGTTCGCATAAACAGTTTAGTAGAATGTTTCAGTAATAATCTTAAATGTAAATTTAATTGTAATATTGACCAATAATTCCAGAAAGCGTTAACTAGTAGACCTAGAAATGGCGTTTGAAATGATTTATTCGTTGTTATCGTATTGATAAATGAACATCAATGTAATTATTAATATTTAGCTTTTAGTTATTTACGGTATTAGGGGTTTGACTACAAATATTTTATAACGTCAAAATATGAACCGTTGTGTGCAAAAAAATGTTACGTAGTAGATGCCTATCTTTCTTCTTTTTGGAATAGAACTAAATAGTTACGTTTAATATTTCGGACCATATCAACGAAAAATTTAGTTTTTTAACCTTTAATGGTTACGGTGAAAATCGTTTAACCGTAGAATTCGTGATAAAATTTGAATTAATCTTGAACTAAATCTAAAATTTGGTTCAAATAAAACTAAAAACTGTTTTAAACAAACGAACGTAACTTTATTTCAAAAATTTACGAAAATACAAAATAATAAAATATTTTTTGATCCGTTACATTCTTAAGAAACTTTTCGGAAACACCGCAAACAAATTGGTTTTTTTATGAATAATACATAAGTCTTTCTTTTTAATTTTGATGGACAAATATGGCATAACCATCGAGTTTCCAGACGCTTTTATTCAGCTGTTGTTACCATTGTTGCAGTTCCGTTGTTTAGAACTCTTTCCAAAAATTAATTACATACAAAGATTTATTTTAATTTTATCTTTACAAGCTATGATATCAGGTTACTTTGTTTTATTAAAAATGTTCATAGGAAAGATAATGAAATAAACAATTCACATAAGGTTTACATGGGTTTATTAACACTGCCTGCGACCAGAAATCGTTTACCTGTAAAGGTATAAGGGGTTATGGATCATAACTCTCGTTCTCTGGGTATTCTTTTATTTTGCAATTATGTTTCCATTAATGAAGCTACTGGTGTTTTGGATAAGTGTTTTAAAAAGTCAATGCATTTCAACTTACGAACATATTTATAGCTTTTATTGATAACATATGCATTTATCATGCTAACATCTAACATTTCAAGGAATATTTCCATTGGCCATGAACGAGTCCTTCTGATGGCACTATAAGAGGTATATTTTTGGTCCAAAGAATCAATGCTTTTCTTGATATTCTGTAATACTCTATGATATCAAATTTTGTGCCTTTAGTAGCATTTGACATTGTGTGATGCATGGACGAAACAAGTAATACAGCTTTAGATTTTTGTTGAATGTGCGACAAAAGCGTTATATCCTCTTGAAATCCATGTAGAGAAGAACCTACTATTATTGATTACTGTGGTGATATATCTGCTTTATTTTTTTTTTCAACGTTCTTACGTAGGTTAGGCCTCTGTTCTTTTTTAACAACAATTAATTATATTAAGAGACTTCTACGTTGATTATTTACTGACGGGAGCTGAATCTGCAGAAGAGCCAATTAAGTTGTTTAAGGAAGTGGCAAATATTTAAAGTTCAGGTGACATGAACTTAAGAAAATGGGTGTCCAATGAGGCTGCTGTTCAGAACGGTTTAAATGGTGAAACTAGGGACTCTAATCAGGTAACTTTTGGTGATAAGAATTCCATTAAAACATTGGGCATGTGGTATCACTTTCGAGAAGATCAATTAAGGTTTTCTGTAGAATTTACGGATGCTAAGAAAAGAGCTAATAAAAAAACATTATTTATTACCGAATTTATTCCATTTGGCTGTTCCACTCTGTATAATTGATATGGAAATTTTAAGAGGATAAAGAATAAGGTAAAAATTAGATATTTAATATCGGGGTGGGTTATACAAATTGTAGAAGAAAGAATTTTGCTGTTTTAATATTTTGTACAGGGGTAAATAGGGAGGGGAGGTTAAATTTTTTGTTTTATTTAATTAGATTGTAAAAGCAATAGACCTATTAATTTTTCCCGCTTATTTAACCCTATATAATTTTTCAAATATTTTAACATTATACAATATCCCAATGGACCCCTTAAGATTGTAAACTTTGCCAGTGTGTACTTTCATATATTTCAAAACTTTTTAAAAAATCTGATGTGTCCAACACATGACTTTCCTATCTAGTTATTACAGGCTTTTTCCGTTTATTGTGTAAAATCTATTGCAGCATCTCTATAAATGTTTAGAGGATGAACTAAATATATACATTGTCCACATACATCTACCGCGAAACATTTTTCTATAGATATTCATTGAAAATGAAAATACTGAAAAATTTAAATTTAGCACTTTTCCTACAATTTTTCCATTACGGTCCATTTAAAAAAAATCATGTATGAACAAATATTATAGAGATCGATATCGCAAACAACTTTTATTTCAACAATTTTCATAAAAATCAGAATTTTGCACATTTTGTCAAATTTCTCGAATACGGACCATTTCAGGAAATTTTTATATAAGGCAAAAATTATAGATAATAATATTAGAAGTAACTTTTATTTGAATAATTTTCTTCTCCAATCATAAATAACAGATATATTCCATAAAATATAAAAACGGCCTACCATAAAGTACCCCCCCAGATGTTCCGACTCTGCCCAAAATCTAATAAGCTCATTGGACGCTGAAACAAAGCTTAAGTTTAAAATTTGGTGTTTTTATGTGTATCGGTTCATGAATTATGCGTTATACAGACACACACACACACACACACACACACACACACACACACACACACACACACACACACACACAGACACACACACACACACACACACACACACACACACACACACACACACACACACACACACACACACACACACACACACACACACACACACACACACACACACACACACACACACACACACACACACACACACACACACACACACACACACACACACACACACACACACACACACACACACACACACACACACACACACACACACACACACACACACACACACACACACACACACACACACACACACACACACACACACACACACACACACACACACACACACACACACACACACACACACACACACACACACACACACACACACACACACACACACACACACACACACACACACACACACACACACACACACACACACACACACACACACACACACACACACACACACACACACACACACACACACACACACACACACACACACACACACACACACACACACACACACACACACACACACACACACACACACACACACACACACACACACACACACACACACACACACACACACACACACACACACACACACACACACACACACACACACACACACACACACACACACACACACACACACACACACACACACACACACACACACACACACACACACACACACACACACACACACACACACACACACACACACACACACACACACACACACACACACACACACACACACACACACACACACACACACACACACACACACACACACACACACACACACACACACACACACACACACACACACACACACACACACACACACACACACACACACACACACACACACACACACACACACACACACACACACACACACACACACACACACACACACACACACACACACACACACACACACACACACACACACACACACACACACACACACACACACACACACACACACACACACACACACACACACACACACACACACACACACACACACACACACACACACACACACACACACACACACACACACACACACACACACACACACACACACACACACACACACACACACACACACACACACACACACACACACACACACACACACACACACACACACACACACACACACACACACACACACACACACACACACACACACACACACACACACACACACACACACACACACACACACACACACACACACACACACACACACACACACACACACACACACACACACACACACACACACACACACACACACACACACACACACACACACACACACACACACACACACACACACACACACACACACACACACACACACACACACACACACACACACACACACACACACACACACACACACACACACACACACACACACACACACACACACACACACACACACACACACACACACACACACACACACACACACACACACACACACACACACACACACACACACACACACACACACACACACAGACATCATCGCGAAAATAGTCAAAACGGATTCAGGGGACCTCAAAACGTAAAAATCCGTCAAAAACTCGAGGTCGAAAAAAATCATGATTCCTATACTTTCCTTATATCTGTATACAGATAGGAAAGTAAAAATATTAAAATATAGTCTTTTTAATCTAACTTTACACACCAATAAGACAAAATCTTATTTTCCTTTTATGTTCGTGCATCCCAGTTTTTAAAAGTTTGTTGTCGCCAAATCGACGACACCAAAAATGAGAATAAGCGAAGAAAATACACAAAAACTACTGAACAATGTTCCTTTTTAAGTGAAAATTGCAGTTGCGTCATCCTGCAAACAACGGAAACATTTCCTGTCTGTACTAAGATAAAGCGTCTAGAATAACGTGGATAAATATAATATGGAACAAAAGATGTTGAACACTGATGTGTAATATTATTGGAAATTTTTAAAGCGGAACATTCTTAAAGTAAAATACAAAGTGTGACGTGCCCCAAGTTTAAGAAATGTGGTAAGTGTACCAAAACATTTTAAAAATATTGTTAAAGTAATGAACACCTCCTTAACCACACCGGTTGAGATTAAATAAATTATATATTTTTTTATATTTTGTATTTTCTTTCAAAAACGAAACTGGTACAAAAAACACGACTTTGTGACATTATATTTTTAAAGCATTGATTTTGAAAGAACACAAAAGTACACAAGATTTATATAGACAAGTAAAAGTTTGGTTAGAAGTGTTATATAAAAGTGTTAAAAAAAAATTTGTTGAAAGTGTAAAAAGTATATGGATTTGCGAGGAGGAAGTAAGCTTGGAACAATGGAAGACAATGCAGGAGATGAGGAAGAGAATTTACAACAGGTAGGACAAGGAGATTTAGATAATACAGGCATGGAAGAAAAAAACGAAGAATCAGGGCAGCAACAAAAGGAAGATGGAGGTAAGAAGGAAGATGAGGGAGTTTTAAGGAGCATATTTGCGGCAATAATGGAAATAAAGAAAAACAATGAAACAATGTCTATGGAGATAAAGAAAAACTCTATGGAAATGAAGAAAAACAATGAAACAATGTCTATGGAGATAAAGAAAAACTCTAAGGTTAATAGATGATATAAAGGAATGCATTGGAGAAACTCTGGACAATCAAGCATTAGTATGGTTTGCAAGTTAAGAAATTGAAATGAATTGTTTTGAACATTATAGGCGAATGTGAGAGAAAAACTGTATTTAGGAGAGTTTGATGAAAAGAGAGGAAGTAGTTATAGCAATTATGCTCTACAAGTATTTACAACTGCTCAATATTTAGACCCCCCTATGCCAGAAGGAGAAATAATAATGTACATTTCTAGACATTTCAAATCAGAGTTGGCTGAAACTATAGCGTTCAAAAACATGATAACAATGAATGCATTAATTATTTATTGAGGGTTGAGCAGAGTTTAGGAAAATTCTCAAAGAATGGATTTGGAGAGGATGGAAGAACAAGGAAATATAATAATTATGGAAATTATCAGTACAATGACTTGATAAATAAGCAAAATAGAAATAACAGTAGCTTTATGTCAAAAAATACATATTATGGAAATCGAAATGAAAATAATAAAAATCATTATAATTATAAAGTGGGAAATTTTAATAGTTATAGAGCAGAGATCCCAAATATAAGAAATAGGGGAAATGAAAGAAGAAAAAGGCCTCTTAAATCAAAACGAAGATCGCAGACAAAATGGAAATCAAAAGCAGGTGGCAGAAGAAAGAAATCGAAGAATGAATAATATACGAGTGACGGAAGATGATTAAGCAGAACTTATTAATGAAGAGATCAATGAAGAAAATTTTATCAGAAGCACTTACCAGAATTAGAAAATAAAATTTGTATGTATGAACATCCGATGGAATTTATAAATTTGGGGGAACATATAGATCAGGGAATGGGAGAATGGGGGTTAATTTATTTAAAGGGAAAAATGGGGGATAAGGACATAAAATTTTTAGTAGATACAGGGTCTGAAGCGTCGATTATAAATGAAAAATTAATAAGAAGGGAATATGACGTGAAAATACAGAAAGTGATTTTGGTAAGTGCAAATGGAAAAAAAATTGTATGAAGTGAATAAATCTGTTATAAGAAAGATTGTATTGAATGACAATAAGAAAATAGAAATGCAATTATTGGTGGTACTAAAATTATGTATGTAAATATGTATGTATAAGGCAAGAATTAATTATGAAAGTAGAATGGTAGAAATAGGTACAGAGAAAATTTAATTTTTGATGAATGGACAAGAAAATTATGAGCAAAGTAGGCAAAAGAAAGTAAATTGTGTCAAGAAAGTGTGCGAAAATGAGAATGAATTGAATAGTATAGATGTTATGTGCAATGAGAAGTATAAAAAACAGGTTATGGATCTGATAATGACGTATAAAAAGCTAATTCTGAAGGAAATGAGAGTGGCAGAAAGGTATGTACACAAAAATTGAAGTTAGGTGAATAGAAAATTTTAGGGTAAAGACATATCTTATACCATATAAATATAGGAAGGGTGTTGGAAAGAAGATAGAGAAAATGTTAGAAGGGGGAATAATTGAGAGAAGTAATACAAGGTATGTTAGTCCAATAGTAGTTGTAAAAAACAAATGGGGAGTTAAGACTATGCTTAGATGCAAGAAACATAAATAGGTATTCTATACCACAATATGAGGCTCCTATGAATGTTGATGCAATTTTTGGTAGGTTAACAGAAACGAAATATTTTTCAAAAATTGATTTAAAACATAGTTTTTGGTTGATTCCGTTAGAAAAAGAAAGTCGAGATTATACGGGGTTTTGTATTGATGGAGTGATTTATAGATTTTGTATCGTTCCATTTGGTTTGCAGAGTGCCTGTGCAGCTTTGGTCAGAGCATTACATCAGATATTAAATACATATGAAGATTTTGTATACCATTATGTTAATGATATTTTAATCTTTTCGAAAAATGCAAAGGAACATATGGGAAATGTGGAACTGGGCTAAAGATAAATATATATATATATATATATATATATATATCTAGCTACGTGGCATTACTGGGACTCCATTCCATAAATGGCCTACCAAAACTCCACCGTATATACGCCATTATATACACCGTTATTTGTAAAGACTAATTCAACTACCATTAGTTGGATAGGTCAACGTAACGTCCACTATATACATTTGACATATGTTTTGACACTGTTTATGTTAATGCGCCTCCTCTTACTAGAGATAATGTATTTACTGAGGCTCCAAGCACTGTTGCCACTTTTTAATAATTTATTTAGCAGAAGGAAGAAAAACCTAATTACACAGACCATATGTTTTTATTTAAAATAATAATAACCCGTTGAAGATAAACCTTCTTAGCGAGTAGTATGCGAATTCGTCGTTTCTGCCGGCAAACCAATTGCAATAGTTCTATTCTTTTTAAGTCTTCTCAAGTTTTGTGTGTATATATTATAATGACTTTTTTGCTCAATACTAGTTTAAAATTAAAATTTTTGTTTTCATAAATGTAATAATGGTGTTTACAAAAAGACAAAAAATTAAATAATGTTGTTACAGATACCTCTCAGAAATTTTTTGCCGATATTATTATTACATATAAGGTTTTAAAAGATCTGGCTAAACAATGACCGATATTGTTTTAACAACAATTGAAGAACATTTAAAAGAAGTAAATTATAAAATCACATCAATGAATAATATATCAGTACGCTTTAAAGAAAATAAAAATCTACATGATAAATTTGATGAACAAGAACAAAAATATAGATTGAAACATTTACGTCTACATAGATTACCAGAAGGTACTAAAAATAATTTATAAAATAAAATATCTGATGGTTTTAGGTTTTAAACAATGCAGAACTTTTTATGAAGAATAACTTTTTCTCGTTAATTTAATAATAAAAAAGTTTTTAATATACTGCGTACTTAAGTGGACTCACTGTATATTTAAAACTGGTTAAAAAATTATAGAAATCTGTTAATAGTTTCTTACTACATAATATAAATTTTTAAACAAATTCAAAAAAAAATCCTTAAAGCTTACTGATGAGTAAACATTCTCATTATATATCCATACGGTACGACTGGGCCCACCTTGTTAATTTTTAGGCTCACTAAGACTCTGCTGTAGAGTCCATATATTATTAACAGCGGAGTCTCAGTGAACCTAAAAATTAACACGCCTGGAGGCCCAGTCGCACTTTATAAATATAGCGAGATATATAGTTTAGGTATATATATATATTAGGACGTATATAGTACCTTAATATATAAAGAACCACAGTTCCATTAAAAAATATTTATTTATAAAAAATTCATGAAAAAATAAAAACAAACACGTAAATAAACATGTCATATTTGCACTAAAAAAAAGCCATAAAAAGAAAACTAAAAATTCAAACTCCTATGTAGCAAATATTCAACACTTTTTTGCGTACCTATTACACACTTTTATATTCTCCCATTTCCTATATTTAAAAATCTGATGTGTCCAACACATGACTTTCCTATCTAGTTTTTATAGGCTTTTCCGGTTATTTTGTACAACCTATTGCAGCACTTCTATAAATGTTTAGAGGAGGATAAACCAAATATATACATTGTCCACATATATCTACCTCGAAACATTTTTCTATAGATATTCATTGAAAACGAAAATACTGAAAAATTTAAATTTAGCACTTTTCCATTACGGTCCATTTCAGAAAAATCATGTATAAACAAAAATTATAGAGATCGATATCGCAAACAACTTTTAGTTCAACAATTTTCATAAAAATCAGAATTTTGCACATTTTGTCAAATTTCTCGAATACGGACCATTTCAGGAAAATTTGACATATTACAAAAATTATAGATAATAATATTAGAAGTAACTTTTATTTGAACAATTTTCTCCTCCAAACATAAATAACAGATATATTCCATAAAATATAAAAACGGCCTCCTATAAAGTATCCCCCCAGATGATTCGACTTTGTCCAAAATCTAATCATTTCACGTCAGGCCCAAATAAACCTTAAGTTTAAAATTTTATGTTTTTTTCTTTATCAGTTTTTGAGTTTTCTTCAAAATTCGAAATTTACACATTTTCTCAAATATCTCGAATACGGTCCATTTTAGAGAAATTATGTATAGAATAAAAATTATAGAGAATTATATTACAAACAACTTTTATTTAAACAATTTTTATAAAAAATTATTTTTTTTACATTTTGTCAAATTTCTCGAATACGGACCATTTTAGGAAAATTTTGCATAGAACAAAAATTATAGATAATTATTTGAAGAATTTTCTTCTCCAAACGTAAATAACAGATATATTCCATAAAATATAAAAATGACCACCTATAAAGTATCCCCCCAGATGTTCCGACTCTGCCCAAAATCTAATCAGCTCATTGGACGCTAAAACAAAGCTTAAGTTTAAAATTTGGTGTTTTTCGTTGTATCGGTTCATGAGTTATACAGACACACACGCACACCCACACGCACACCCACACGCACACCCACACGCACACCCACACGCGCACACGCACACGCACACCCACACGCACACACACAGACACAGACATCATCGCAAAAATAGTCAAAACGGATTCAGGGGACCTCAAAACGTAAAAATCCGTCGAAAACTCGAGGTCAAAAAAAATCATGCTTCCTCTACTTTCCTTATATCTGTATACAGATAGGAAAGTAAAAATGAATCATTTTAGGTTAACTGAGACTCTGCTGTAGAATCCGTATATAATTGATAGCGGAGTCTCAATAAACCTGAAAACTAGCAAGGCTGGAGGCCCAGTCACACTCTATAGATATAGCGCTAGATATAGTGTATATTAGGAACATATCTTATAGTACCTTAATATACAAAGAACCACAGTTTCATTAAAAAATATTTATTTATTTTTGTGTACCTATTACAAACTTGTATACTGCCCCATTTAGTATCTTTAAACCTGAATATATATTTTTTTTTATTTGAAATTTTGGGAAACTAAACCAAGGAATGTACACTACCTTTTTAATTATATTAGGTGACGTAATCATTAAAAATGGCAGACGGGAGCCGTTATGGCAAGTGATATATTATTTGAAACCCTTTCCAATGATATCAATATAACTAAAATATTTTTTCTTTTTACTCATAATGAATTCTTTGTTTTAAATGTTCAATGCTATCAACTGGTGTACCACAAATATTTAACCTTTGGCACTGTATTATTCTCGTTTAAAATCAAAGATTTTTATGAATTCATATCTCATGACGGATCAAAAAATAAATAGGAGGTGGAGGGACTTTAGATCCGCATTGTATAATCGAGAGCAGAGGCTATGTGAACCTGAAAATTAACACAGCTGGAGGCCTAGTCGTACCGTATACATCTTCAAAAATCTAAACGCGGACCATACAAGCGAAATCCATTAGGGACGAACTTAAGTTGGAGTGAGGTGGAAGTCGTACATACCGTGAGTCAGGCCATTGAATAGGTAGTGCGCTGCACAGCTCATATCGCAATGAGTCTCAAGGATGTAAGCATACTTATATTTATTTAAATCTCTATATTCCACACGAAAAGTTCGAAATGGTATATTTTAATTTTGGATGTATGAAAATGAATAATCCACAATACGACACTTCAGTGGAAAGTCAATTTTAATGATTTATAGGACAACGTAACAAAACAATTCGAAGGAACATGAACTTAAATAGATTGTTGCCATTAAGGTTAAGAATAAATAAATGTAATGAAAATCCCAATAAACCAAATTAACAAAATTATGCTGCACATTAAATTACTATTATAATAAGCTTTTAAATGAGCTGTCACACTTAACAATATGTACCACTTTTTTATCGTGCTAAAGGGCGCTAAAATCAAAAGTAACACTATAAACAGTCACATTTCTAAAAATTATTCATTAAATTACATTTGCGTTGATGTGTAATACTTAGTACGTTTTCTATTTAAATTGTATTGGTTAGTAGTAAGGATCCCTGATACAATACGTAACTTGTTCTTGTAAAATTGGTAAAAATATAGGGTGTTTTATTTATAAAATACTGTCATTGACGTCATTACAAGATGATTACAAGATATATTGAATTATGAGAAAATAAACTACATTAAAATAAAAAGTTTACTTATTTTATTTTACGTCTTGGTCATATATTACATTTGAGTTGGAATTTTCTTTTTATTTACTTTTATAATAATGCCTAAATATACGTACTAATCAAGGTGCTAACCTTATTATTTAAATAATATCAACCAAAAAATTATTAAACATTTTCTAAAACAAAAATGTTTATTGTGGCATTTTATTTTCTACGGCGCTCTGTAGTACTTGTCGCGTTGAAGATCGAAAATAGTTCATTTTAATTTTTAGACTGACCCGAGTCGAGAGACAAAACTACCAAGCCTCCTAGTACGTATATATAATCAACTGCAACGTTGCCAAACCAAAAGCGCGCAGCGAATAGCTTAAGGCGCCCAGTTGACATGTAACATTAAACATCTTATACACAGCGAAATGTATATTAGCAGCGCACCAAGCGGCGAACGCCTGAACTAATATTTTATACAGGATCAAAAAACGGCTCAAATGGGCGTCCTCGAGATTTTTGTGTTAATGGGTGTTTTAGGGTGTCTACATCATCTGGAACAATTTTCAATGGGTTGTCACTGGGGATCCGTATATCGGAAGCCCAGTAACAGCGGAGTCTCAGTGAACCTGAAATTTAACATGGGGGGAGGCTCAGTAATACTTTGTAGATATATATATATATATATATATATATATATATATATATATATATATATATAGATAGATAAAGATAAATATAGAAAAGTGTCAATTTTTTCAGAAGGAAGTAGCATTTTTAGGATATAGAATTAATGAAAGAGGAATAGAAATGGATGAAAAGAGAATAAAGAGCATAACAGAGTATAAGAGGCCGACAAATTTAAAGACATTGAAGGGATTTTTAGGAATAATGAATTATTTTAAAAGAATAATACCAGATTTAAGTAAAAAAGAAAAGGTGTTGATAGAGCTATTGAAAAAGGACGAAAAGTGGAAATGGACAGAGGAGAGTGCATTTCTTAATTTAAAAAATGAGCTTAGAAATAAGTTAAAGATATATCATCCAGATTACAATATAGATTTTACTTTGAGAACGGATGCATCAAAAGATCGATTTGCAGGAGTTTTGGTACAGTATCAAAACGGAGTGGAAGTGCCGATTTATTTTGTGTCAAGGGTTACAAAAAATCATGAAAGAAATTATAGTGTATCTGAGTTGGAACTTGCTAGTATTATATTTTGTGTTAATAAGTTGCGATTTTATTTATTAGGGGGAAAATTTGTTATAGAAACAGACCATTTAGCTTTAAAAACTATATTAAAAAATAGATATGGGAATAGTGGAATTCATAGATGGATATTAATACTACAAGAATATAATTTCGTTATTAGGTTTTTTCCTGGGAAAATAAATGTCGTGACAGATGCATTAACAAGGGAAGATCAAGGGATAAATAGTAAGAGTAAAAAATTGGTGAAGATTGGAGTCAATATTATGAAAGAAATAGAGGGGTTATTCTCATTAAAGGAAATTATTGGGAATCAGAGACAGCTATCAGAAAAGGAGAAGAGAAGAGCAGTGTTTAAGGAAAATGTATTTGTAAAGAAAAACGATGGAAAATAATTGTTTGTGATTACTAGTGAATTGAGTAAGAAAATTTTAAATGAGTTACATTTGAGAAATGGTTGTGTTTATATAGGAAAAGGATATCAAAAGATAGCGAAGGAGATAAATAAAAAATGTCATATATTTGAAGTGGGAAAAGAAAAAACATGAGAAATACAAATGAAGTGAAATCCGTAATAGCAAAGAAATGTTTAGAGGAGGTAGCCATAGATTTTATCAGTAATTTAATAGTTAGTGAGCAAGGAAGTTCAAACATATTGATTGTGTTAGATATTTTCTCGAAATTTGTAAAGTTATATCCAACAAAAAGTACAAAGTGTTGATATATGTGATGAAAGAGGAACAGCTACAGAGAGAATGGGAAAGTATGAATGATGAAAAGTATGAAGTTATTTTAGAAAAAGTAAATAACAGGTTGGAAAATAACGCAGATAGGTATATAAAAAGAATGAATAAAAATAGAAAGAAAAAAACAAGATTTAATAATTGTATTTACAAGAAATAATTTATTATTAATATTATTATTAGCAGACATACCCTTACTTTGGAGGCCCCCTCCACTTTTTAAATCCCACCTCTTTTAAAAACTGCGCATGCGCAGCATGTCACATATCAGCTGTCAAATGTCATGTCATCTGTCAACAGTGTTGCCAACTGTTACCTGTCATGTCAGTTGTCAATCCAGTGTTGCCAATCATTCAGTGTTGCCAACAATGGTATCTGACACGAGTCAAGAGTAGCCACGAATATATAAATATAAACCTAAAGCCAGTTTGGCTGCGTTGGCTAACCTATTGTGTTGACAGATGTCAAAATATAAACCTGTCAATGCAGGTGACATTTTTTATCTGCGCCATTTTTTTATCCTGTCACGTAGATGCCATTTTGTATTCTTGTCATTCCTGTCACGCAGATGCCATTTTTGATTTGTACCATTTTTTATCCCATACGCGGGTCCATATACTAATGTTAACTGTCAAAATTATGTCATCTAACCTAACATCTAGCCGGCACCGCTGCAGGAATAGTTATTAATAAAATTCAGATGAATGAGAAGGCATAATCTTTGGGTGTAGAAGGAGCTAAAGAAGTGACGTAATATTGAATTTCTTTGAAATAAATCTAGCATTGCCAAAAAACCTAAGGTAACAAACAGTTAGACAAAAGGACAGACAGACAGATAAAGTCATAGAAATTCGTATAAATTCAATTGGCATTACATCGAGGAGCAAGTAAACAATGCGATGCAGCTGTCAAAATGATAGGAAGGGAGCCAAAAAGGCTATGGTTTTATATTGTGAGTAAGTGGCAGGTAGAAATCGCATCAATATTAATAACTTCGTTCATTATCATATAGTTATCGTCGTTGTATGGAAAATCTTCATTTCGTTGTCGTACATCATCGTAAGTCTTCTTTGTTGAATAATAATAACAAGGTAACAAAATACTGTTCATCCATTGTCGTACATCGTCGTTAGTCAGTCATACTCTTCGTTCATTGTCGTACGTACTCGTAAGTCATAATCTTTGTTCATTATCTTACATCATTGTCACTGGATATTAATAACAAAATAACAAGATACTCCTCGTTCATTGTCGTACGTCCTCGTTAGTTATCGTCTTTGTTTGGAGAACATACTTTTTGTTTGGTCATCGTAAATTCTCGTTAGTCACAGTCGTTGGATATTATTATTAACAAAGTACCAAAATACTCCCCGTTCATTGTATTTTTAGCTAGTATGGATTTGTGTGATTTTTGATTTACCATTATCAAAAATATACTGAAATACGTCAAATAATTTTTTTAATTTGTGTATTTATAATTATCAAAAATTCTGAAAAGGCTAGTAACTTTTTTTACGAGAATCCCATGGCTCTAAGAAGAAAAATGGGTGTTCTACAAAATGAAATTTCCGAAAGTGACTGTGACATAACGTTTCATAACTCCTTTCTAAATATTTACAGTGTTTCAGTTTCAAATCCACTTTCACTCGTTTCTATCCCTAAAGTTAAGGTGGACAAAATACCTACGCTGTTGAATAATATATGAGATAAGCTCTCCGTAATCCTTTTCCCGGATTACGAATTTTATTATTTATTATTTGTTCGTTTTCGTTTATCTTAATTGCGAAAATATTTGAAAACGTTATTTGCATAAATGATATTTTTTATAGATTAAATGATTTGATTTATTCAAAGAGGGGTACAAAAATATATTTTTTTGGTATAGGTTTTTCGAACAAGATAAAAAAGTAGACTGTATTATTGTTATAGTAGATTTTACGTGTAGTTGTTTAATTTTCTAGTTAAATTATCACACTGTAATGAACTAAAAATTGATTCCTATTATTAATTAACCGGATCAATCCTTGTTCTTAAAGTTCCTCGATTTTAAATTATTAAGCACCGAATTTAAAGTATTTATGAGAGAGATAACGAGAGATGCCGTTAGGTATTCCTATCCCGAAATATTTTTTTTACGCTCTCAAAAGGTTTAAGGATCTGAGGTAGTTTTCTAATAATTTCCCATTCTTCCTTTGTCAAATGATGATTCAAATGATTGACATTTTGGGCTTTTACAGTTTCTTTCAGGCTTAATATCGTTCTCAGCATGTAGTAAGTAGAGTTCTAACGAGTGGGTACATCTTGTACAAGTTTTAGAGAATTTTTATTTCCCTGGTTTTGTTGGTAAGATATTAGTTTTGCTGTAGCAATATGGCTTCTTTTAAAGTGACCAACAATATTTTAATGCGGTCCGGGTTATTCAGAAGACAGGGTTCAAAATAAAAGTATTTATTCTCTCTTTAAATAACAAAATAAAATATATTTAAAATAAATTAATTTTCTTCAAGGCCCTCGGGCCAATAGCCACGGCCTTTCGTTGAGTTTCAAACAGCTGGGCTCTCGACGAGACGGTTCGCACGGGCTTTCTGAAAATTAAATGTTAATCAGGTACGGACTTTACGTCAAAGACTCAATGCGTCTTCTACGTGGAAACAGACTCAACGCGTCCGTGACTGGAAAATAGACTCAACACGTCTATCAGGAGAATAGACTCAACATGTCTATCAGGAATATAGACTCAACGCGTCTATCAGGAAATCGGTAAACTCAACACGTTTACCAATTGACAAACTCAACACGTTTGCCAGGAGGGGTCAGGAAACGAGAGGTACTCAGCACGTACTACTCGGGGAGGTAGTGAGTTCTTTTCAGCTCAGCTCGCCGAATGGAACTGCCAGTTACAAACACAGTTAAACAGACCCGAGTCGCGTAAAATCCCATCCTGTATAAACTGGATCGGATTCTGCGAGACTCATTCCATCCACCCCCTTGTTAGACGTCTGGCAAGGTCCTCAGTGAAAAATCATCAGATTTGTATGCCATGCATACTAAAAGGGCATGTAGTATGACATACTATCATCATTTAGTCAGAGTGGCTGGAAGGCCTTAACTCTGATGCGTCGTCAGTTGCTTCGCGTTGTGTGTGCTTTGTCCACCGTCCTGTAAGTGATTTTTCAGTCCCCAAGTTTCGGTGACTAAAAAATCGCTCATCCTCAGACAGTTTTTCGTCGGTCTGTAACAGTCCGATGTATGTTGTCGCTTGTGTTGTTCGGAGTCATGTCGCTGTTTCCTGGTTGGGGATCTGTGGAGAAAGTATAGATTAGCTATAGTATAGGTTATCTATACTTACCCTTAGTCTAAGTCCTGATTTAATATTTTCCGAAGTCTAGCATGCCTCGGTCAGTCTTCTAAGTTGTAGTGAAACAAATTCCCTTAGTTCGGCGTTGGGGTGAATCTCCAGTGCTAGAAACACACTTTCTGCCTTCCTACGCATGAGTTCTAGTACCCTGGTGGATTCTAGATCCCTATGAATGTTCAGGTTCGGTGTGTATCTGTAGGCGTTCACTGCCGTGCGTATGCTGATGTTATGCTGGGCTTGGATTATTTTCCTGTTCGTCCTTAGTTTGGTCTTGAGTAGTAAATTGCTTCTTCTTCCGATGAGGCAATTTAGCTTTGCTCTGGCATGTTTCACCTTGTTTACCACCATGTTCACGTGCTTCGTGAAGGTGAGTCCTTGGTCCATTTCCACTCCTAGGTATCTTGCTGAGTGACTCCATGTTATGTCGTGTCCATTTAATTCGATCTCCTGGTCTGGAGTATGTCTTCTCTTCTTGAACAACACAGCTTGGCTTTTCTCGGCATTTATTTTGATCTTCCATTTGGTGCACCATTCCTGGACTTCTGTTGCTGCTTCCTGCAGTAGCCTTGTTACCGTCCTTGTACTGGTGTTCGTATGGTGCTATGGCCGTATCGTCTGCGTAGAGTGACATGGTGGTATTAGGTGTTTTGGGGATGTCCGCGGTGTAAATGGTATACAACAGTGGTGATAGTACCGCTCCTTGAGGTACCCCTGCTTCTGGGGTTCCAATTCTCGACAGGATGTGTCCTATCTTGATCTGGAACTTCCGTTCACTGAGGTACGACTTAAGTAGTTCCGTCATTCCTGTTGTGTATCCTTGGTCTTTCATCTTGAAAACGAGTCCTTGATGCCACACTCGATCGAATGCCTTGCTAACATCCAAGAATATATCTCCAGTTGACTGTCTCATGTTGAATGTGTTCCACTAGTCTCAGGACTTGAAGTTCACAGGAGTGTTGGGGTCTGAAGCCAAACTGTTCGTCAGGGATAATGTTGAGATCTCTGGTTTGGTCCTTGAGCCTAAATAGAATTACTCTTTCCGCAATTTGACTCAGCGCTGGCAGCAAGCTGATTGGCCTGTAATTTTGTGGAAAGGTAGGGTCCTTATTGGGTTTGGGGAGCATCAGCACCTCTGCAGTTTTCTATAGTCTTGAGAAGTACTGAGTTCTTAAAATCCCGTTGATGATGGTAGTGAGAAAGACTATGGCTTTCTGCGATAGATGTTTGATCGCTCGGTTTGTGATTCTGTCACTTCCTGGGGCTTTCTTGGCTGAAAAAAACTTTATTATATTTTTTACCTCATCCGGAGAAGTGGGGGCGAGGCTTTGAATATCCTCAGGTTCGTTATCCCAGTCGTTTTTTACAGCTGCCAGTTTGGACTATTGCTTCTCCTTTTATATCTCGGCGGTGGCAAGGGATACCCTCTCTCTCGCTTATTGAAGTGGAAGGGAACGCTCGACTCGCTGGGTCGCCGCTTCGAGGTATGTTTGGGAAACCAATGGCGTAGCTTTAGTAACGGTAATTTATTATCGTTACACATCCCCTCTTCCTCCAACTACCTAAAACTAACCAAAAATAAAACAAAATAACGAATAATCCTCAAAAACACCAAAATAAAATGTAAATTTTCTTTCCTCGACTTCTTATCAGTATCTAAATCTGAGGTTTCGGTTTTTTAATCGAAGTCTATACGTAGACTTTTTCATTCCACTCGTATTTCTCATATTTTCTGGTACTAGATTTTTTAGTTGTATACTAACTTTCAACGTATCTTTAATTTTTGACGGCACCACTGGTCGACATGCCTCTGGTATTTCTTTTATCGGTTTTATATCGGTTTTTAGATCAAAGACGGTGTTTGACTATCCGAACAAGTGTTTAATCTTACTGAAAGTGGCCCACGCTGTTTCGCAACTCTTTCCCGGTATGACTGGTAGCGGACGCTCTGGAGTTGTGTCTGTCTGCATAGATGGTGTCAAAGGCGACATGTATTCTAGGATGTCTACCTCCATCTCGAACGCTGTTACTGAATACTGAATTGTCGTGATTTTCTGGTGCCTATTTATATGGTTTCTGGTGTGACCTGCTTCTTATTCCGCATGCGCTGGTTTCAGATCTTTTATGTGTATCTTGTGATACCGTTTACCGTTAACATGTTTTAATTGGAAAATTACCTTCGACCAGTCTTTGCTTATTGTATATGGTCCGGAATATTTCGGTGCGAGTTTAGCGGTGAAACTGTTGGCGGCGTTAAAGAGGTGGTATTCTTTCTTCATTACTTTTTCACCCAACCTGGGTGTCCACTCTCGGCGCCTTTGTTTTGTGAATGCTTTAGCGAGATTTATTTTGACTAGATCCTATGTTTGTTTTAATGAATTCAGGTATTTTGTTCGATCTTCTGGTGTACCGGTACATTCTTCACCATCAGATGTTTCTAGGATTTTACTGGGTATCTGCGATTCTTGTTTGAAATTTAGAAATGCTGGAGAAAACCCTGTCGACTCGTGTTTTGAGGTATTGATTGCGAATGCTAATTCGGGTAGGCAGGCGTCCCATTTTTTGTGGTTGTTGTCGCAAAATTGTGCAATCATAGTTTTTATTACTTTATTCGCTCTCTCGACTGGATTGTTCTGTGGGAATATGGACGGATTTCGGATTTTTCTATTCGATATTCGTGTAGTAGTTTTTTAAATTTTTGGCTATCGAAGTTTCTCGCGTTGTCTGTAATAACTCTTTTTGGGCATCTGAATCTCATTATTACTTTGTCTTTGAAATTCTGGCATATAACATTAGCTGTCGGTTTCCTTACTGCGCATATTTCGACCCATTTAGAAAAAGTATCTTGGAATACAATTATATGAGTATTCCCTTTGCTTGATCTTGGTAATGGTCCTATAATGTCGGTTGATACGGTTGACCAAGGTTGAGGTAGAATGTTGGTTGAGTACATTTTCCCTGGAGTTTGCTGTTGTGACGTCTTGTACTGTTGACAGCTTTGGCATTCTCTGACGAATTTTGCCGAGTAATTAAACATTCCTGGCCAGTAATACTTAGATGCAACTCTGGAGATTGTTTTTGGCAATTCCCAGGTGTCCTGCGGTGTTTACTTCGTAATTTTCGAAGAGTAATTGTTGCCTTTTTTCGGTTGGTACGCAGACCTTCCATGCGTTAGACATCCCTACCTCTTTAAAATCATCTTTGTCCCAGAAATGGCGATATAATATATTGTCTCGTGACATGTAATCTGGGAAATTTTTCGGATTTTTCTCTACTTCTTCTTTCTTTTTGTTGTACCAGGAGTCTTCCGTGTGATCTATTGTTAGTGTGTTGATTGCGTCAACTGGTTGCCTTGACAGAGCATCTGCTAGGTGATTCTGTGTACCTTTCCTGTAGATCACATCAAAGTCGAATTGTTGTAACGTCATTGCCCATCTGGCGATTCTTTCGGATGGTTTGTCCATCGTTTGCAGGTATTTTAAACTATGATGCTCTGCTATAACGGAAAAAGAATACCCTTCTAAGTATGCTCTCATTTTCTCGATTCCATACACTACTGCTAATAATTCTTTTTCTGTGACGCTAAAATTTGTCTCTGCGTCTGACAAGTAGCTTTACTAACGGTGATTTATTATCGTTACAATATGCTTTACCAGTCCAATAATTTTAACGATTTCATTATCTTTGAGACCGTCATGTACTACTAAATTAATAGTGTGCGCAAAGCAGACATATTGTTTCCAACGTAGTTCATGTATAGCTGCCTTTATGTTTGCAGCATTATCCGAAACAACTAGATTAGATTAGATTAGATTAGATTAGATTAGATTAGATTAGATTAGATTAGATTAGATTAGATTAGATTAGATTAGATTAGATTAGATTAGATTAGATTAGATTAGATTAGATTAGATTAGATTAGATTAGATTAGATTAGATTAGATTAGATTAGATTAGATTAGATTAGATTAGATTAGATTAGATTAGATTAGATTAGATTAGATTAGATTAGATTAGATTAGATTAGATTAGATTAGATTAGATTAGATTAGATTAGATTAGATTAGATTAGATTAGATTAGATTAGATTAGATTAGATTAGATTAGATTAGATTAGATTAGATTAGATTAGATTAGATTAG
>OV651820.1:59204122-59243115 GCA_927349885.1 Psylliodes chrysocephalus
TCGTCTAGCTGGTTTTTTTTTATTAGACTTAGTAGCTTTGACAGTGGTTCCCGCATGTTTATTATGTTTCAAAATAAAATAAAATTTATGTATCTGATCTTTTAGTGACTTTTATTCAAAAAAAAATGTATGTCAGATATTTCAAATATTATGTTTCCGAGTAGGAAATTGCAAAATCTTTCAAAATCAAGAAAAAAAAATTGGGGTTACTATTTAAAAAAATTGTCCATGACGTCACTGCCCAAAAAGGGAAAATAGGGGAAAATTGAATTCTATTTAAAAAATTGCGCTTTGAGTAATCAAAATTGACCTGTCCGAGCATTTTTTCGAAAAACCAACTACTTCCATTATAATGAATTTATTCCTTTCATTTGAACCATACTGTATATAAATATGGAACACGAAAAGTGTCCAACCAACATTCAGTTTGCTCTACTAACAAAGTTGACTAGAATAACATAGCACAGTTTATCTCCGAGTTACTAATATACCTATTAAATAATTTTCAGTACTTTGACTTTTTCATTCTTTTAGTGTACCTATTTTTTAGGCTATGTTATTATTTTAGCTATGTTATTATTTTAGCCTTAATTATATTATTATTTTACTCTTTAAACAGTAATCTGTGAAGAGTATTATAGTTTACTTTGTCTGATGTCACGTTTTTTGTCTGCACCATTAGTGTTGCATTTGAAAAAATTGAGTAAATTGAACTTAAAATAAGCCATATTTAAGACATGTTTTAAAACACTCTGTACAAAATAAACCAGTTCTATACTACTATTAGTTAGCTTGGTATCTTATAACTACGTATTTTGAACAATTGAATCATTGATAACCTTTCAAAATTATGATAATTTTATTTGGGATCCGCATCATTCTCTAATTTAAAAGAATAATTTCTTGGCAACCCTGCAATATTTTTTAAAACCATTCTAAGGTGAAATACAGTATTATCAGACTATTATAAAAGTGAAACAAAATACAAGAGGTTCCATTTAAAAAACAAACCTAACACCCGGTATATCCTAAAAGGATTTTAAAATATGTCTTGTTTAAATCCATATAACTTTTATTTAAACTTGTTTGTGTATCTATAACATAAATTAAAATATCGAGCAATTACGTACTAATGGGACACCTTGTAAACACTTCTTAATACATTTTTAGTTATACCATTGTTTATAAATCGTTACACTTTGTTTATGTTGTTTTGTTTGTTTTATGTAAATATGTGATGTTGGGTCAAATACTATCAACTCCTTTGTCTATTTGTATTGTTATTTCTCAGTATATTTGTAATAGGGTGCCTACAATTATTATAGGTCGGTGTTATTCAAGTAAAGGTTTCTTGATGGATTCTAGAGTTTGTTTCATTATGTCTATGTAAATATTTTGTTTGGGTGCTTATAAAACAACGTGATGTTATGCGGTGTCAGCTAAATTATAATAATTTGTTATATTTAATTACCATTTACATAATTTTAATAATTTATGGAATACAATAATACTGACAGTAGAGAGTTAAAGTGTTTCCAGTACGTTAACGTAAACGTGAACGCAAACGCAGAAAAATAATGTTTACGTTGCAGTACAAAATATGAGTTGAAGTTGTTAAAGGCATCGTGCCATTTACGTGTCATGACAAATAATGACATTTAATGACAATTTATATTGGGATTTCTTTTTTCCAGTTAAAAAGAGGTTATTTTGTTTGCGTTATGAGTATACGCCAGAGCCCGTAAGTTTAAGTATGTACGTAGACGTATGCATGAAGGATATTTATAAGATCAAACGAACTTACCTGAAGTGAAGTTCGATTTTAATTATATGATGCCTCGTCGAAGTAAATAAGATATATGTCGCCCCCTGTATATGCTTCGATTCGACCATATAGTTGAAAGCTGAAACTATTTGATATATTCCCTTCTCCACCAATTCCCTCATCTCAACACTTTGCTTTAGTAATTTCATAGCATACTTGTTGCAACTTAAGGGGACTTTAGAAATATTGGGTGGGTCTGGGACTTATTTACTTCGACGAGGCATCATATAAATAAGATCGAACTTCACTTTAGGTAAGTTCGTTTGATCTTATAATTATATTTCTGCCTCGTCTCGTAAATAAGATATATGTCGCTGTTTAAAGCATGTTGCAACAATAATTACGATAAAACATTTTATTTATATTTAACTGATAACCAGTTTAAAATTTATATTGTCATAATTGCCCACTTTCAAGAAAACTTAAAAAATAGAGATATGTCATGTGCTCTAAGAGGAAAAATTGCTTCATAGCAATTACTCAAAATTAAGTTCATCCATAAGCTGATGATCTGCGTAGAGGTAGAATGATGCGGCTTCCTAATTTTAATGTACAGAGGCTACCACAATTACCCCTTAAGTCTTTAATTTTTTCTATATACTCTAACAAGGTTGTTGCTATGCAAATACCTGGGTTTGTGTAAAAGAAAACGGAAGGTTTAACATGGGATAAACTCTATTGTTAGCTGATATCTTTACTTTTTTCGTTACCGTTTTCTGAATTTCTTGTTCTTTTCTGACAATTCTGTATCTTTATGGCTATAAAATTTGAATGTGCTAACCAATATATAAGACCAGTAACACTGCTAATTTATTGGTAAGGTTTTGAGACTACATTTATGTCCCAAGTGTTTTCTTATTTAAGCACATCTGGTCTTAAACCTAAAAAACTTCTAAAAAAAAAATATCTTTTGGCCTGAAAAGATTGTGCCATTTCAGGTTCAGCTATTTGCGCTATATCTAATCTGTAACAGTTTAGTGAATTATATGATGAATCACTATAAAATTGTCTTGTTAAATAGTCTAACATGAGAGAGAGAGAGAGAGAGAGATATGCTTTATTGTCGTAAAAAAATTTACAAAAATTTTATAGACAAAGCGTGTAACTTAAATACTAAACATATTATAAAAATAACTAAACAGCAGAAAAAACAAACAGAAACAAACAGACAAAATAGGAATAACAATTGCAATGGATATGCAATATCCGTCATTATAATTATTCTAATTTAATTTTTAAATTTAAATTTAAACTTTAATATTTAATTATTTAATTAATGCCATTGTATGTGGAACTCAAATGTCTAAGGTACGTTATAAAATTCTGCTACTGTGTAATATGGTCTTTCTAGAAGAAAAGCTTTAGCCAGTCTTCGGAACTTATCGTATGTATTTATAGATTTTAATTGCATCGGAAGGTTATTATACAATTTTTTGGCATTGTAGGTAATGGAATGTTTTAATAGGTCAGAAGTGGGCATTGTTAAATAAACATCAGTCTCTAAATTTCTTGTAGGATATCTACGAGTCGGTCTTTCGGATAAATTTTGAATGTGCTTGCGATCTAAGCAGACGGATTCGAAAATAAATAGAGCAGAATTTTGAAATTTTTGAAGTAATTTTCGCAATGTGTCCTACTACTTAAACCAAATACATAGCGGATTGCTCTTTTTTGCAGTTTAAAAATAGATTCGAAAAGGTATAAGCTACAAGAACCCCAGAAAGGTAAACCATAGCGAAGGTGAGATTCGAATAAGGAAAAGTAGGTTATTAATGCAGTAGAAGGAGTCAGTTCTTTAGAAACCGATTTAATGGCAAAACATGCGGAGGATAATTTTTTTGCTAAGGTATCTATATGAGCAGACCATTTTAGAGAATTGTCTATACAAAGACCTAAAAACTTGATTGAAGTCACCGTTTGGATCAGATTATTGTTTAAAGTTATAGGTTGTAAAGTATCTCTGTAAGACAATGCTACAGTTTTACTGGTGTTGAAACAAAGTCCATTCGAATCAGACTAGGACTTAATAGTCACTAGATCTTCACTTATGATAGATTGTAATGTCTGCATGTTAGAATTATTCCAGGTTACACTGGTGTCATCAGCAAATAAAGTAATTCTACCACTTATTCTTAAGTCTGTGATGTCGTTGATGAATAATAAAAACAAAATTGGACCTAATACTGATCCTTGAGGTACTTCACTGCTTATTGCTAGATTTGTAGAATCCTCACCATTCGCCCGCACCTGTTGATTTCTATTTTCTAGGTAAGTTTTAAACCATTGTAAAGGAGAACCCCGTATGCCATAAATTTGTAACTTATTAATTAAAATATCATGATTTACACAATCGAAGGCCTTTGCGAAGTCACAAAATACTGAAGCAGTGAAAAGTTTATCATGGACTTCCAACTACAATTTTAATCGGGAGTTATATTTTTTAGGCATAGTATCCGATATACATGAGAGTTTACTAAATAATATCCCTGCCATCAGGGAAATTATTTCTGAGAAAGGATGGGTTATCCTATCAAAAGAAAGTAAGTCCTTATTAAGAGTGAATATCAATGTCTAATCTACTCATAGCAATAAAATTAAAAATAACGGATACCAAGGCTGAGAGTCCCATAATGGTACCACCACCACGACTTTCACCTTTTTGTTTACTGTAGTAGTACTTATAAAATTATATTAAAAGGCGGAAGTGTATAAAATTAAAGATTTTAACCAGTTAAAAATGTATTACTGGCTACTGTGTTTGGGTTTCCCAGCCAAGATATAAATCGTTTACATTTAGCATTTATTATACTTGCAAATAAGTTTTTCCGGGATACCGGAACGGTTATTCTTTTTTTAAAAAACGAAAAAACTGCTATTCACCATTCCGTCTATTATTTTGAATAACGGAAAGCTTTATCAGCTCGATAATTAAATTTGGAAAAATATAAAGAGGCAATGGTTCACATCATTGCCAAATTGTATGAGCAAGAGTATTTAACTTGGGATATTAATATAATAGTGTATAATACACTTCCCATTCTTTTAACACATTATAATGATAGTAGCTCTCCAGAATCCAAGGGCACTATATCTAGGAGGATATCAAATAGAAGAGGGAGACTTACCTAACTTGAAGCCACTTCAAATCCTACACTTCCTTGAGAAAATAGGATTGGAAGGGTCGCTATAGGCATTGAGACATTTCCTTAGTGCAGTGGCGACAGAAGGGGGCACAATAGATCTTTTAGGTCGCAGTGTATTAACACCCCATTATCAACATAACATAATGATAGTAGCCACAATGTTATCTTTTCGGTACAGTATATTAATTTATGGTTTTTCGTTTGTAAAAACATTTTAGTCTGAACAAAACTGATAAAAGCTGTAGAAAATTTATATGATACTCTTGTTCAGATTCTGACCAATAGACCCTTTGCAGAACACGCTATATCCCTTCTTGAAAGCGTCTGTAAAAATTTCAATATCAAAGAAATCTGCACGAATATGATATCTACTATCACGTAATTTATTAATCCAGCATAACAAAACATTTGCTAACTCTTTAGAAATTTTCATTACTGAATTGTTTTTTGCTTTTTACGAGCTAAGAACTTTTCTCACTCTACGATCTTTGTATAAAGTAAAGAGTATTGTATTGCTGGATATAGGCAGAAAACTAGTTTCCTCTACAATTTATAAAATTCTCTAATGGTCGGTCCATTTTTCTTGTACTGAAAATTATTTTATAATTTTTATAATTTTATATAAGAAAACAAGTACAAAAAGCTAATTTTTCTAGAAATCCAATAGTTTCCGAAAAAACTTAATACATAGTGTCTCATATGAATTGCTTATTAACAAAAAACATCTATGTATACGTCATATAAAAAACTCTCCTTCATCGGAAATAAATTAGTGACTTCGTCAGTTTGTAAACACAAATGGGGCAACACTAACCCAAAAAACAGACAATTTGTACTCGCACAAAGAGTTCTTATATTTGAATATTTATTTATTTTTTGTGAGATTAATTAGTACTAAATGATGGGCATCCCTTAAGTCCACCTTTGCCAGGAAACAACATGGCCAATATTTCTTTATGAACTTCAATTTTGAAATGTTTTGTTCTAATGAAACATTTTTAATTTAAGGAAAAACGGCTCAACCCGTCTAAAAAACCTTTTGAAAAAAAAATTGGCCCTCACATGGCTCTGCTTTCTGGACAGCACCCATCTTTAAACGTTTACAACACATTTTCTATAATATTAAGCTCGCAAAACCGGCCATTTAGATTGTGTAGGTATAATCGTCTGTCTATGCCTCTTTATAAACGGTATAGAATAGATACTAAGCCAAGACGAAAATTAAATTCAGCCCATGTAGTAATCGGAATGTAGCTCAATATACGTAATGAGAAGCACAATCAGATTAAAAAGAAGATGTAACTCATGATTATCCGATGAAGCAGTTAAGGATGTACACTTACTATGGATCTCATAAATATATTATATAAAAAATAATTTCGATGTCTTAGTCGAGATGTAACTTAAAACAAATAGTCATTATCTGATATCACAATCAGATTGATATTAGGATGTAACTCATGATTATTAAATGTCATGATCGGACTGTAACTTGATGACGAATTATAGGTTGTATAGGTACTTGCTTTTTATTCTATAAATATACATAAATTATATCCGATATCGTAGTCGGAAAATAGCTCAAAATAAATATTGAATATCTGTTTTCACAATCAAATTAAAATGAGGATGTAATTCATAATTATCCGATGTCATAACTTGATGAAGCAGTAGAGGATATATACTTACATGATGAAAATGATAATAGTCTGATGTCATAAACGGATATAGGTATGGCTTCTAAATCATAAATGTCCATTGTCACAATCAGAATATTCTTTAATAACATAATCAAGCAATATTTTAAACACTCTGTAATAATTGGCATTATTATTTTTAAAATACAAAGAATTTAACAAAAATCCCAAAAATATCTAATATTTTTAATACCTATTAAATTAACACAACATATTTATTAAAACCAAACAATTAGAAATAGTTCATTGCACTAGTAAATTTAAGGACAAATCGTGCAAATAATCATTAAAAATAAATAAGTCGTTTCTTGTAAAATAATCACGTTAAGGTTGATATAAATAGAGAGTCAATCGTTGACACAGAGACTCAAGGGGCGGCCGTTGGGCCAAACCTATGCCCCAAAACGTAACTTAGTAATTATTAGTATTTATTATATATAGTAAAGTGTGTGTGTAGTGTTTTAGTTTCAAAGGTAATATCTATTTTATTTTAACATGTTTAAATCTCTTGTTTGGGTTATGTATTTTAAAACAGTTCATTAGTCTTCTTCAAATGCCAATTCTTTCATTTTCGTCCCAAGTTTACTTATTAAATGTTTTTATCAGTTTTAAGGGTTTTATCATATAAAGAGTTTTTTTATATTAAAATGTTTTTGTGATGTAAAAGGTTTCTTTATATCAAAGTTTCATCATAGATTATATTATATTAGCATGGTTTATCATAACAAAGATTTACAAATGTGGGTATGTCTTATTTCAAAAATAGAGATTGTTTTGATTTATTGAAATTTGTTATTCATTTTTTACTTATATTTAAATATACGTGTTATTGTTTATTAACCTATTTTATTCTCACCTCTTTCCAAAAACCAGTAAGAAATATTCCGAGCATATTAAGCCTCGGCGTTCCTACCCTTAAGGACTTGAGAGTCTTAAGTCAGTTGCCAAAACCGCTCGACATATGCTATTAAGGGATGTTTTTTTTTTGTATTTTTATTATTTTCTTTTATTATTTTATTTTGCCACTGGCGAATGGATGTTCCTTCAGGACTCCAGGACCCTAGGGCTGGTGACAAGCGCTGCCTTTATCCCTTAATAGTATATTAACAGTAGCTAAAGACCTATCAGTAGTTGTAAATGGTCTTTAGACATAACTGGTTGTTACAACTCTTAAAAAATATTCTTTTATTGTAACCAACTACTGTTATCACAAACAGCAAAATTCTGTATCTACTGATGTCAAAAAACAATAATATATAAATATTCGTTATACTTACCAAACAGTGCAGGATTTTCTTATTATTAACTCTCATTACAAACAGTCCAGGAATCTCATTGATATCACTGTTATCACAAACAGTCAGCCATTGATATCTACTGTTATCACAAACAGTCAGCCATTGATATCTACTGTTATCACAAACAGTCAGCCATTGATATCTACTGTTATCACAAACAGTCAGCCATTGATATCTAATGTTATCACAAACAGTCAGCCATTGGTTTCTACTGTTATCACAAACAGTTAGCTGTTGATATCTACTGTTACCACAAACAGTCAGCTATTGATATCTACTGTTATCACAAACAGTCAGCCGTTGATTTCTACTGTTATCACAAACAGTAACCTGAAAATATCTACTGTCATCACAGACAGTAAACCTGCTATTATTTACTGTTACCACAAACAGTGAAGAAAAATATTCGATATACAGGGTGGCTCACGCTCAACGGGACGGAGCTTTATGGGAAAACGACCAAAGATATAAAAAATTCGTTTGGGAGGAATACGTAGGTTACAGACGGCTACAATTTAAAATTTGTTAGATGTATACAGGATGTCCCACATAAGAGAAAATATACAAAGTTATATTATTTTTAATGGAACACCCTGTTTTTTATTTTAGAATTAAAAACTACATCAAAAATAATGTCAGTTAACTAAAGGTTCCCTATTACTATTATTATTAGTTTTCGATTTATTTGAATTTTTAAGAAAAAAAAGTCTCCCAGAAATTAATTGTTTACTCTTGTTTGAATAATTTTTAATGAACTAATTTTTTTTTTCTTATGTGGGACATCTTGTATACATCTAACAAATTTTAAATTGTAGCCGTCTGTAACCTACGTATTCCTCCCAAACGAATTTTTTTATCTTTGGTCGTTTTCCCATAAAGCTCCGTCCCGTTGAGCGTGAGCCACCCTGTATAACGTCATCAGTTAAGTTAAAATCTTAATTTATACTATTATTACAAACAATAAACTGCTATTATATACTGTTATCACAAACAGTGTAGGGAAATATTCATTTATAATGTCATCAGTTAAGTTAAAATCTTAATAATCTACTATTATTACAAAAGTAACCTACTTCTATCTACTGTTATCAGAAAAAATGGCCTGAAAATATCTACTGTCATTACAGAGAGTAACCCGTTATAATTTACTGTCATCACAAACAGTGTAGGAAAATATTCGTTAAATTAAAATTTCAATACCTACTATTATCACAAACAGTAAACGATATAAATTTATTATCAATTACAGTGTGTCCAACGATGTTATTAATCATTCAATTATTCAATAAAGGATAAAAATAAAACTGTCGTCAGAAAACAGTTTTGTTATACCTATAAGCAATATTATCTACTGCAAAAAACAAATATTTCAAGTAACTAGATATCAAGTTTCAATGTATATCTATTTTCATTTAAAAAATTTCTTTACCTTAAGCCTATAAAAAAAGGCCAATAACAACTACTTTCGCAACGAAATTACTGCACACTAGAATTTAAAATGGTAAAGAAGAAACGAACTTTTATCAATAGGTATCATAAAAAAAAAACTAAAAATTTTCGTTCAATACCTAACTATTTAGCAGTGAAAAAATCGTACAAATAAAATACGTATTAATTTTCGGCTTTAAGGCAATTACTTGTGCCGCACTTTTTCTGAGATGTCTGATTTTTTAAAAAAAAATAAAAAAATAGAAATTTGAATATTATAAATTTTAAGTGCAACACACTGCGAACGGCAGCTTTTCAGTCTGGAGAGTTAGGGTGAATTCGGAATTAAATCAATGTGTTTGAGTAAAGTAATAATGTCGAGCGCCATGCAACTTTAATACAATAAATGTCAATATCAAACTATACGACTAAAACTTTCCCAAGTTGCAAAATTTAAAGTTACTTACAATGATATTGATATTGTTTGATATTAACCAATATTCAAATAAACTTTTAAATAAACAATGATTATGAACTTTTCTGAAAAGGGAAAATTTATGTACCAAAAAAAAAGGAAACGAAACAACTTATTATGTCACTCTCAATTTATTTACAAATTATATTTAAAATAGAGTTACTGGTTTATCTATATGTAAATGATGACCTTTCAAACATATTACCTATGTTTATCAACTTAACATTCTCAATAAATGAAGTTAATGTTTAAAATTGTGATTTTTAAATTATTATAGTTAATTAGAAAATATGTATAATATTGAACAAATATTAATACGACAAAATAATTAAAAATAGTGACTTTTAATTATTATAGTTAATTAGAAAAATATGTATAATATTGAACAAATATTAATACGACAAAATAATTAAAAATAGTGATTTTTAATTATTATAGTTAATTAGAAAAAATATATAATATTAAATAAATATTAATACCACAATACCTTTCATAGCTATGTTCGGTTTACAACCTTTAATATAAATTAAATAACTTTATATACCAAATTATAATCATCAGTTGTGTTATATTTAAATTAAATAGTTAAATAAAAAAATGTATTACTAAATAAAACCTGGTTTGGTGAACTCGTGGTTCGCTCACTGGACTTAGATCTTTCGGTAACAGATCTCGGGCCGGTTACTGGTAACAAATAGGTTGACTCCATTTGTGGCGGATTGTCCAAAGGAAAGGTACAGTTGAATCTGGTCTTGGATGAAAGGTACAGCTGAATGTAGTTGTAAGCAGCAAACTACGTCTCGAAAAATACTCAGCTGGACTTTGAAATGTGGTAACTCATACATCGTGAAGACGAAACCAAATGCGGCTATTACAGCTATTCCAATATAAATTAATGCAATAAAAAGGACGATATTCAAGGTATTGATTATGGATATCTCCATATAAATGAGTACTTCAGAAACCATCAAGCGATGTAGTACAAAAAACATGGAAGGCGTGCTTTCTACCGGACTATGTCCCAGTGTAGGTCCCTGATAAAAAAAATACGGAAATAATATCTATCCAGAAACATAAGAAGGAGATTCGTGAAAGAACCTGAGAAAATTATTGAATAAAAACTCACCTATTAAGGGATGACAAAACTAACACTAGCCTTCACACGAAAAGATGTGACTCTTGCGGCTTTTCAAACAGAAAGGAACGAACTTGCAAAATGGCTATTCAAAGTTCCAGAAAGGCACAAAAAATTATCTGCGTTATTTTGAATTTTGAAATAAATTTAAACAAAATTTGAAATAATAGCTTTTGATTGGTTAAAATAAAAATTTGTATACAAACGAACGAATGTACGCAATAACAGTTCTAACTAAGGCCACTCAGTAACAAATGACATGCATTCACGAAGTAGTGCAATTTATCAAACTAACAAAAAGAAGAACTGAAGAAGTGACATAACCTAACTATTCGAATCAAACAATATAAACAATAATTAGATATTATAAAAAGAATGCTACCAGAATTGAATTATATGCACAACAAAACAATTATAGATGGTAATGTATTGTAAAGTGATTAAACAAAGTTATTTTATTGTGATTTATGTTTCAGAGCTTAATCTAAATACTATTGAACAATTTTTAGTATATAATAGTTATCAAATCAAATACATGAAATTGTCTTTGAGAAACATTCCACAGAAGTGAAATACTTTAGTAGTTACGACTCAAGCTAATTGTTTTATATTAACAGTAATGAAAAGGTTAGTACATGTAAATACATTCTTTGTAGATTTAAATAAAATATTCTTGTGAAAATATAAATGCTACATACTTACCGTTTTCAATGACACAATACCTTTATTGTTGATATAACGGGAGGATTGCTTAACAAAACAAAAAACTTTGTAGATTCATTCGATGAATTTCTCGCTAAACCATCTATACAACACGTTCTTAACGCGTAAAATGCTTATTCGACTTTATTTTTTTTGAATGTTTATTATTATTAGGTTTAGTCATCGGTACACTTTGTTTTTGAATTTTCAATATAGATGTGATCTTTACGACATATAAACAAAGACTGAAGCAAAGTGTTGAGATGAGGGGATTGGTGGAGAAGGGAATATATCAAATAGTTCCAGCTTGTTACAGGATAAAAGAAATTATAGGATTTTTAGGATTAATAGGATATATTTAGGACTCATTTAACATAAACTGCATTTCTAAAACCTAAAATAAATGCTACTTACAATAAATTTAGTGAATTATTTAAATTTTATCATTTGTTTACTTCCATTAAAATTTCCTTACTATTTCAAACTTGAGAATCCATGTAGATTTCAAACTTGAGAATCCATATAGATTTCAAATTGGGAATCCATGTAGAATTTATCTAGAAGGAAAGAGGACATAAGTATCTTAATAATAAACAATTTTTACTATTTAATACATTTCAAAACAACTTAAAATCATTTCAAAAGGTAACCAAATTATTGAATTAGTTTTGTTTACATTTTCATAATATCTACATGTCATAAGTCACAAAAGTCGATTTTAATGAATGACAATTAGAATGAATGATTAGTAGTATGAATTAAGTAATCATTCATTCATCTACCAGTTCTAAGAAATGTACTAGAACTAGACTTTTAATTAAAATGTTTTGTCTTTGTCTACCAACTAGATTAGACATAAGTTAATCTCTTTTCAAGTATTAGAACTTATAAACTAACAAACTATTCAATAATTTGGAGGGTCTTATCAAAAGGGAATATGCCATTTTGTTCTTCTTGTGAGAGCTTTCGTTAAGAACAAGTGACTCAACATTTTTGTGGATTTTTCCAAAAGTTCTTCGATTCAAGCGATTGCGAATTGTTCTATTAAATAGAAATTCATCAACCAAGGGTTGGATTTAGTCTCGCGAAGTGAAAAACTACCGAAAACTTTTGATCAGGAGACCCTGAGCAAATTTATTACTCTTAAAGGCCACACCCCATCAAAGGTACTTTAAATAAAAACTTATTATTAATTATATATAAAGATACTTACGTTTCTCTCTCTTTCAGGCCTTTTTTCTTTTTCTTCTTATTCGTTTTCTATATTTTACGTTTCCTCTTATTTCTACAAATTGTACGTAACTTCCGACGTTATATTCCTCTGTAAACGTCACCATCGCAGACATCTTCATCCAGACCACCCATGGGGAATCACTGACTGGTCTAATACGTCCCTAGTCTCAACCCCTTGCGATCGATCCAAATCCAGACACTAGCCAGAATCATCGACTGGTCTCATACCGGAGGTATACCTAGTCTCATCCCCTAACTTGCTATACAAGGTAACCATTCTATGCTTTATTAATCGGGATTCCGGACTGTGTTATTGGACATTTAAACCTGAAACCGAGTGATATATATTTTGAGAAATATTAGGCTACTCGAATTTGTACATATAGATTTAGTTGTAAATTTTTATCAAGCTAATTAGTTCATAGTATAAACTTACCATATCTTAACAAGACATTGAATTTGTCCGATTATTTCCAGCATTCGGCGTGGAATACATTTTTTTTGTAAAACATTTTATTACGAATCACATTTTGTTCGCCGAAAAATATGCATATTTAAGGTCCATCTAAAATTAATAAATCTAATATTATAACATAGCGGTACTAATAATCTAGAATTACCTCATGTTTTAATAGTCCATATTGAGATTATTCAGCTTTGAAAACAATTTGTAAAATATTTGTGACATTAACTTCTTTTTGTAACATAACCTCATTTCTACCACCTGGCAGATTAAAATAAAAAGAAGAGAATCAGACTATCCCGGTCCTAGAATTCTTCAGAAATAAAGCCACGTAAAAGGTAATCGATTAGTTTTTTTTATTGTAATCATCCCCTTAAGTACCCAACCCCTGAGAAACAATCAACATCGCCTTATTATAGGTCAGATACACTTTTCATCATTTTTTAAATTAAAACCTTCTGTTCATGTATCAAGCTTTCAACTATGTGGTCGAATCGAAGCATATACAGGGGGCGACATATATTTTATTTACGAGACGAGGCAGAAATATAATTTAATACGCATGCACAGATGTCACGTTCATAACATCACTTCAAATCTCTAGTATATATTTGTTCAAAACAGAGCTAAATAATAATTTATCCAAAGCGAGTGACATGTTTCAATAATTATATCTAACAGTAAAATATACTTATATGTATACGGGGCAGCGAAAAAAGTCTATCACCAAGGTGTTTTCTTTGAAACAAATAAATGTATAATTACAAAATTGTTTTTTCTTAAATGAGGTACTTTTAAGTATTCTTAAAAAGAACAAAAAATAAGCCTTTCTCTGATCACTCGACTTGCATTGGAATTGAAAAAAATTCAAAAAGCGACGTACGCTAACCGCTAACGTCACCTAAATTTGGGCGCACTCGAATTCCGCTACCGGTTAAGTGTATCACTAAGTAGGCATCCGAACACCGCTATGGAATCCCAAAACATATTTTAATAAAATAATCATCTACCTGAACTCCGCTACGGTCAACATTCAGAACAATAAAATGAAAATACTACGATTTTACAAAATTTTTATTTTATTAAAGAAATACAATTATAATATAAGTGATGTGGCCGTTATAAAAAAAATTACAAATACGTAAATCAAGTCTAACTGAACTGATTCAACAAAAAAAGTATACATTTGAAATTTCCCAATATTACGGTACTACAACAGAAGATAATTTATATGATACACATTTTATAAATTCTAGACAAGTTATTTTATTTTGAAGGTAATGATCGATTTTGTCCTGAATACATCGTTGTTTTAACAATATTTTTTACGAATGGGTCGTGCTTCATTTATTTTGGCAGTGTTAATTTTAATATACGTGTCCGTCTGCATATTTGTCACTGCTGCTATAAAAATGTGTATGTTTGGGTATGTATGGCCACAATACGAATTAAATTTTGAGTGAAATGATTCATAGCTATTTGTTGTTCAACTTCTGCTAGTTTTTCTTTAATCTTCTCACTTCTTTCTTTCATTCTTTTGATCATAATGTTCTGTTCCATTTTATCCATCTTCTTGATAATGTCTTGTTTTATTTATTCTTTGTCTTCTTTTCTATTCTGATCCATTTTTTCCATACTTTGTTATATTTCTTCTATTTTATTCATTTGTCCCTTTATTGCTACTAACATTTCCTGAACATTTTTTTGTTCAGTCTGTTTTGTTGCAGATTTTTCTTTTTATATTTTATTGCTTATTCCGGTTTCTTCTTCTATTTCCTCTACATCTTCATAGTTTTTTTTTTTCAATTTTTGTTTCTTCTACATTTTGTACTTGGCAATCTTTAGTATCTCCTTGTCCTTCATCTTCTTTAACCTTTTCTTCTTCTAGTTGTCTAATTTTCTTTTCTCTTCTTAGTTCCATTTTCTCATCCATAGTATTTTATTTGATGTTTAAAACTTTTGTACTATTTAAATTTGCCTGTCAATTTAACAACTTTTATTGCCCACGTTTTCACTTTACTACCCCACTTTTTTTTACTGTACTGCTTCACTTTTTCCACTTTACTGCCCCACTACCTACTTCTTACCTAACTTTTAATAAATTTTAAATAAATATATTATGTTTTTATATTTACCTTCAGCTAGCCTTATTATCTTCTTGCTTAAGAGATTTAATTTCGAGCACAAGATCTTCTAATCTCAAGGTGAGTTCAGGTAAGTTTTAAACACTATTTAACTTTTGTTTATTTATGATTGTTTTTTTTTATTTATACTTTTATTTCAAATTATCTTAATTGATTTTAATTTTATGTTGGTTTCATTATTTTATTTTATTCGATTAGTAATTTATTAATCACAGATTAATTAGTAAATTAAGTAATCATATCCATAAATCCCTTCTATAATCGATTCTTTATTATAAGATTTACTAGTTGTCATTCAATTATTTTTTTTAGAATTTATCCAAACAATTAAATAAAGAGATTTTTAAAACAATATGACATTATTTATAAACAAATGGATTGATTTTATCAATCTAACATTAACAATTCATTGAACTTGTTGATCAATCTAAATAAACTCAAATCAATGGTTTCCCAAACACCAACTCATACTAATTATTAAAGATAAGTCGACTAATCGATTCAAAATCGATTATTTAATATTAAGAAGAATTCTTATAATAGAAAGTTATTTCAAATTCAATTTAACTTATTCACTATTATTTATTTCTCTTATTTTGACATCTAAGCATGCGCAGATCGTTTATGTTCTAAAACTGACTTTATTAAAGATTGTGCTTGTCCCTAATTATGAATGTTTAAAGGCAGCAGGTTGTGGCGATTTTATAGCTTTCGGGTGCGCTCGCCGACATTCGTATTTGTTCGACGTTTTTTAATATTAAATATTTAATATAATTGTCATCTAAACCTTTTAAAATTATAATTTCTAATGGCTCTTCAATATTATGTACTATTATCGACAACAAAAAAGATGAACTATAATTTAAAGTTATTAAAATGAGGTTAGAAATAAGTATAAGGACACAAGGATTAGAATGTCAAAATTTCAGATTTGCAATAACTCTGATTTTAGCATGGAATTTATTTGACTCTAATTCCGAAGTCACTTTTATTGGCTGGGGTTATAAAAATTTGCAATAGTTCTTTTTAAGTGTCTGTGGGCTAATAGGATCTATAGTTTTTTATCTTTAGAAAAACTAATACACGGTCTGGAATATACCCAGTGTTGCCAGAGTCACTACAATTGTAGTAGATTTACTACAATTTAATGGTTCTAGTACGTTACTACACTTTTTTAGTATCTGCTACATTTTTAATATTTCTACTACAATCTACTACATTTACATATTAGGTCAATTTACCTTTATACTTCCAAGAAACCCAATTTCTGTTATTTTCTTCGCAAAAGAACGTTGGCGCAATATCCAGCCATGCCTGTGTCCGACGACTATTCGGCGTGGCAATGACGGACAACGGCAACTGCAAGTTTGAGCGTTGGTAGGTTGAGAGAAGCCGCGCGTCGAAATTAGTATATATAGAGTCACTTCGAGTTGCAACTTGCGTTATTATTTAGTTTTTGGTCTTTATAAATATTTGTGTATTTTTTTGTAATGGACAGGTACGTATCCACCCAAGCATTAAGTAGGTACTACATATTAGGATTTAACGGAATATAAAAACATATTAAAGATAGATTTTTTAATTATTTAATAATTAATAGTTAACTTACATAACAATGACAAGTCTTGTCGGTCCTTAGAGGTTTTAGACCTCTAAGGATCGATTCCACCGTTGTGTTAAACGAAGTTTAAAATGACATTTTTACATTAACAATGTCATTTTAATCTCCGTTTAATACAACGATGGAATCGGTCCTTAAATAAATAAATATTTATGTTGAATTATTTATTTTTTATTTTAGATTTCTAGTAAAACCTACCAAACAGCAGTACAAGCCTGTGCAGGTTGAAAACAGTGATGCTCATGCGTCAACATCAAAGTCGGGTTTTGCTGTTGAAGTAGTAAGCACTAATACTGATAGTGAGGAAGGCGGAAATGACAGCAAAGACAACACTCTAAAGAAAAAAAGAAAATTGAATTATAATCAAAAATTCAGGCAGGATTGGCTCTCTGAGTTTAAGTGGCTAAATAATTCCTCTTCTAAATCAAAGTTAGGCCAGTCATTTTGCAAAGTTTGTAACAAGACTCTCACCAATAATTATTCCCATTTAAAAAGACATGAGCTCAACAAATACCACGAAAAAAAAATGAAAGCCGCAAAAATTTCAATTTCAATACCAGAGACTTTGTTGAACCATAGAGAGCCAGATAATCTAAAAACACAAAAAGAATGTGAATTAAAAATGCTGGCATTCATAGCAGAACATAATTTGCCCCTAAAATTAATGGATCATTTACCGGCATTTGTTAAGAATCTTTGCCAGGGCTCAAAAATAATAAAAAACGTTCAGTGTGGAAGAACCAAGGCAAACCTTATCACCAAGTATGCATTTGCTAATGAGCGCATAGCCCAAATTAGTGAAAAAATGAGGAAATCATTTTATTCGCTAATCATTGACGAAACTACAGACTTGGGGACAGTAAAAAGTTTAGTTATTGTTGTTAGGTTCGTAGATAATTATAAGGCTAAAGATCATTTTTTAGCTTTAACAGAATTAGAAAGTGCTAATGCGGAATCTATAACAGGTAAAATTTTGGAAATTTTAAATTTAAATAATGTTCCTCTAAATAATATGGTGGGACTCGCTGCAGACAACGCTGCCGTGATGATGGGCAATATAAGTGGCGTACAAGCTCGTTTAAAAGAACTAATGCCACACTTATTTGTCCTTGGTTGTACTTGCCACTCTTTTCACCTCTGTGCCTCGGCAGCGTGTCTTCAGCTACCCAAATCAATAGAGCACTTTGCCAGAGAAATTTACAATTATTTTAGTAATAGCCCCAAGAGATCCAAAGAGTTAGAAAAGTTTCAATCTTTTTTGCAAATCAAACCAAACAAAATGTTACGTCCAAGTCAAACTCGTTGGCTTTCTCTTGGAATCGTGGTTAAAAAAATTCTGGACAATTGGGCGCCATTAAAATTATATTTTCAAGGTGCTGTATTAGTAGACAAGTTACAGTCTTGCGAAACTATTTTAAATTCACTAAACAGTGGAATGTACAAATTATACTTTTATTTTTTAAATTTTGTTTTAGATTTAATTAATAAAATGAACCTAATTTTTCAGTCAGAAAAACCAAAGATAACGACTCTCTTTCAGAGCATCTGTAATCTTTATAAGGTACTTCTACGATGCTTTATAAAAAAAAGTGTAGTTGATTGTGCTCCTTTAAATGACATTGATCCGAAAAACAAAAAATTCAGCTAGACCCTTCATCTATGTATTTTGGGGCGTACGTTGAAGAATATATAGAAAAAAATAAAGATACTTTAACAGAAGATGATATACAAAGTTTTAAATATAAATGCTTGGCATTTTATACAGAGCTGTGTACTCAAATTAAAAATCGTTTTCGTTTTGATAACACATTATTAGAAAATTTAAACGTTTTAGAGCCAAAAATTGCGTACTCTGGCGACATTCCTAGCTTGACTAAACTTCTTAATTGCTTTCCTGTTTTAAAAGACAAAGTAAATATTGAAGAACTTAATTTAGAATGGAGAAGCATCCCTGACTTAAAAGAAATGAAAACACATTTAGATGACATAGAGACCTTTTGGTCTCTTTTGTTATGCCAAAAAGATGACAATAACGATTTTCAGTTTCCAAATTTAATAATTGTTACAACTTATGTTTTTTCTTTACCGCATTCCTCGGCGTCAGCTGAACGAATGTTTTCACAATTGTTTTTAATGAAAACTAAACCCAGAAATAGGTAACTTATTGAAACCTGTCAAAATTTATTACATACAAAATATTATGTATCAAACTGTAACAAGGTTTGTTATAATTTTACGCCAAACGACGAAATTTTAAAAAGAAACGTCGTCTATCCAAAACAAAACCAAGACACTGATTTACCAGATGCAGCACTAGCTGCACAACCTATTCAATACATCAACACTGGAACTGTCTAGTATGATCTGTATATTAGTTTTAGCCATACTCAGCATCTTATATTTAGATAATATATATTTTTAAAATATATGAATGTTTTTTTTAAGTTTTTAAAATCAGTTATTATTTTGTTTACTTTTTTAGAATTATATTTTTATTTTACATACGTTATTTTTTATTTTATCTTACTATTAAAATTTTTTATTTTAATATTATATTTTAGTTTTGTGTTGCAATAAAAAAAAACTAGTGCCAACGCCTTTTTTTTAAATAATAACCATTTTAAAAAATCTGCTACATTTTTGTCGGATCTACTACAATTTCGAGAGTCAACTACTAAATAATAAAAAAAAAATCTGGCAACTCTGAATATACCATCTATCTTCAGTACTGTGTGTTTCCTGTACTCATACACATCTTTTGGATTTAGAACTTATGAATACATATTGTCTTTAATGATTACTCCTGGTAAATAAGTCTATTCTGTTCTACTTTCACCTCTTCTTAATATTTTATGTTTCCAGTCACAATTATTTATAAATTACAACAAACTTACTTTCTTAATATTTCTAGCTACTTACTACAATTTTTGTATTAATAATCTAGGTTTTTTATTTGTTTCTTTATCGTTTTTTTTTTATTTTTCTTTTAGGGTCTAACAGATTTTGTACCCTCTTTACAAGAAGAAATATGGCTGCTTTTTTTCTACCTTTTCATTTGTTTCATCGACAAATTTTTAAAGCATTGATATTATAATTTTATGTTGGTACTAGTAGTTTTTACTTTCCTATCTGTATACAGATATAATTACTTTCCTATCTGTATACAGATATAAGGAAAGTATAGGAATCATGCTTTTTTTTGACCTCGAGTTTTAGACGGATTTTTACGTTTTGAGGTCCCCTGAATCCGTTTTGACTATTTTCGCGATGATGTCTGTGTGTGTGTGTGTGTGTGTGTGTGTGTGTGTGTGTGTGTGTGTGTGTGTGTGTGTGTGTGTGTGTGTGTGTGTGTGTGTGTGTGTGTGTGTGTGTGTGTGTGTGTGTGTGTGTGTGTGTGTGTGTGTGTGTGTGTGTGTGTGTGTGTGTGTGTGTGTGTGTGTGTGTGTGTGTGTGTGTGTGTGTGTGTGTGTGTGTGTGTGTGTGTGTGTGTGTGTGTGTGTGTGTGTGTGTGTGTGTGTGTGTGTGTGTGTGTGTGTGTGTGTGTGTGTGTGTGTGTGTGTGTGTGTGTGTGTGTGTGTGTGTGTGTGTGTGTGTGTGTGTGTGTGTGTGTGTGTGTGTGTGTGTGTGTGTGTGTGTGTGTGTGTGTGTGTGTGTGTGTGTGTGTGTGTGTGTGTGTGTGTGTGTGTGTGTGTGTGTGTGTGTGTGTGTGTGTGTGTGTGTGTGTGTGTGTGTGTGTGTGTGTGTGTGTGTGTGTGTGTGTGTGTGTGTGTGTGTGTGTGTGTGTGTGTGTGTGTGTGTGTGTGTGTGTGTGTGTGTGTGTGTGTGTGTGTGTGTGTGTGTGTGTGTGTGTGTGTGTGTGTGTGTGTGTGTGTGTGTGTGTGTGTGTGTGTGTGTGTGTGTGTGTGTGTGTGTGTGTGTGTGTGTGTGTGTGTGTGTGTGTGTGTGTGTGTGTGTGTGTGTGTGTGTGTGTGTGTGTGTGTGTGTGTGTGTGTGTGTGTGTGTGTGTGTGTGTGTGTGTGTGTGTGTGTGTGTGTGTGTGTGTGTGTGTGTGTGTGTGTGTGTGTGTGTGTGTGTGTGTGTGTGTGTGTGTGTGTGTGTGTGTGTGTGTGTGTGTGTGTGTGTGTGTGTGTGTGTGTGTGTGTGTGTGTGTGTGTGTGTGTGTGTGTGTGTGTGTGTGTGTGTGTGTGTGTGTGTGTGTGTGTGTGTGTGTGTGTGTGTGTGTGTGTGTGTGTGTGTGTGTGTGTGTGTGTGTGTGTGTGTGTGTGTGTGTGTGTGTGTGTGTGTGTGTGTGTGTGTGTGTGTGTGTGTGTGTGTGTGTGTGTGTGTGTGTGTGTGTGTGTGTGTGTGTGTGTGTGTGTGTGTGTGTGTGTGTGTGTGTGTGTGTGTGTGTGTGTGTGTGTGTGTGTGTGTGTGTGTGTGTGTGTGTGTGTGTGTGTGTGTGTGTGTGTGTGTGTGTGTGTGTGTGTGTGTGTGTGTGTGTGTGTGTGTGTGTGTGTGTGTGTGTGTGTGTGTGTGTGTGTGTGTGTGTGTGTGTCTGTATAACGCATAACTCACAGAAAAAACACCGTATTTTAAACTTAAGCTTTGTTTCAGCGTCCAATGAACAGATTAGATTTTGGGCAGAGTCGGAACATCTGGGGGGGTACTTTATAGGTGGTCATTTTTATATTTTATGGAATATATCTGTTATTTACGATTGGAGAAGAAAATTCTTCAAATAAAAGTTACTTCTAATATAATTATCTATAATTTTTGTTTTATGCAAAATTTTCCTAAAATGGTCCGTATTCAAGAAATTTGACAAAATGTAAAAAAAATAATTTTTTATAAAAATTGTTCAAATAAAAGTTACTTCTAATATTATTATCTATAATTTTTGCTTTATGTTAAAATTTCCTGAAATGGTCCGTATTCGAGAAATTTGACAAAATGTGCAAAATTCTGATTTTTATGAAAATTGTTGAACTAAAAGTTGTTTGCGATATCGATCTCTATAATTTTTGTTTATACATGATTTTTCTAAAATGGACCGTAATGGAAAAATTGTAGGAAAAGTGCTAAATTTAAATTTTTCAGTATTTTCGGTTTCAATGAATATCTATAGAAAAATGTTTCGAAGTAGATGTATGTGGACAATGTATATATTTAGTTTATCCTCTAAACATTTATAGAGATGCTGCAATAGGTTGTACAAGATAACCGGAAAAAGCCTATAATAACTAGATAGGAAAGTCATGTGTTGGACACATCAGATTTTTATTTTAAATTTCAAATAATTTGAATTTTAATAAAGGTATACATTATAAAACTTTGACCACAGCAATAATATTGTAAAATATCGCAAATAATAATAAATAAAACCAAAATAACCTTACCTTTATAAGAAATTAAATAATTAGGTTGAGATAACGTTCGATAGTCAATACTGTGTATGTAAGTGAACATAAATCTATTTTGTAAACTGAATAATTACGTTAAAGACCATTACGCTTTAAGCTGTCACTATGGTAATTTAATAAAGTTTTTAGCATCCATCTACATCACAGTTATGATTCATTACATAATAAAATAAAATTTTAAAAAAAGAATCTTGTAAAAAAATACTTTATCTTGTTCACACATCTCCAACATTCTCTACAAGCAAAAAACCTGAAAATTTTCCGGACTTATAACAAAGGCAATTCAATCTTCGCCAATTGTTTTAAGTTGCGTGCGGTACAAACTTCCACTATTCTCTGCAGCCGTCGAATATTGTTCTAGCCTAGCGAATAATACAAACCCGAATCAATTGGGTGGAAACATCCAATGGTCGTATGTAATGAATAAAGCACTTCTATATTCTGGAATGTATTCGAGAATGATGTAAAATTGCATTGTTTTCTTTTTTGTTTAGGTCACTGATTGTTGGAGAGAAATCAATTGTACGGCGAGGCTGTATCATCAATTTATATAGGATGGTTGAAAAAAAAACACTAGTAATTTTACGCAGTCAATGTCATCAAGTATATGACGGTGGATGAGAACTTGGTAGTAGGAGCTAAGAATACTTATTTGTTTAACTATAGGGAGACAAATGATAGTTTTGTTCAAATTACTGTTCCCACTCTCCACATCTCTTATATGATAAAATAGAAGGGGATTATTCCAAACAAAAATATACAGAATATCCGAAAAATTCCAATTTTCATATTTTTAGAAGCCCTTAAGTTGGTAAATTTTGCAAAAATATTCATCAGCTTTATTTTCAGATTACATTATCAAAAGAATCGTAATTATATTACCCGCAATAAAGAGATTTAATTTAGTTATGTTTCCTTATTATATAATTGGATTACAGAAGGAATATTACGTATTCCATGGTTGTCTCATCTCTAAGGAAATCTGATGTCAACATTGTTTCGGTGCTGTGAGGTTTTGAATATGGGAAGCGTCGAGAAATATTAGGAGGTGACACAACTCTCTTTTGTGGCACTTTTGCTTATTCGTGCCAGCGTAGCACAGAAAATTGGAACCTTCGATAGTGGATATTTTTGTGATTTAAATGCTATTATTTTCTCATTGATAATAATGTAACACTTTTACATTTAACGAATTTATTCATTTAATAAAAATACATGTGTGATTAGGATATAAATAGTTTATAACCGAACTGGGTGAAGTACCAAAGCTCTATATCTGGCTGATGTTCGATACGAAGTCGGGACTCGTTCGCGCACAGCACATAACTCAGTCCGCGATGCTGGCGCAATTTTAAAACGTTTGATGCGCGGTAAATTTAAATTATTCCGAAATTCACCATAGCCGGCGACCTTGAAAGTGTCCAGTACTTTCAATAAACAAAATAAAAAATATATATATATACTTAAGACTATTAAAAAATAAAATAAATTGTCATTTTGATTAGTCAATAATTGGAAGTGGACAAAGTTTGTTTATAGCACGTTTTAAAATTCCACTTTGTGTTTTTACGTTCACTACCCGTACAATATTGTCATTCCCAGGAAACACTTCTGTAATTCGTCCAGTTTTCCACAGTAAAGGTGGTAGATTATCTTCCTTCAATAGAACTAAAGTTCCAATCATTGGAATGTCGCAGTTTTGTGTAGTCCATTTGTGACGCTGTTGAAGTTGATGTAGGTATTCTCTTGACCACCGGGACCATAAGTTTTGTGTCATGCGTAGAAGCCTTTGATAAAGTTTTAAACGATTCTCAGGTATATGCTGTATATCCATTTCTGACACAGTGTTAAGGGGTTCTCCAATCAAAAAATGCCCAGGGGTAAGAGGTAATAAATCATTAGGATCATTGGATAAGGCTGCTATGGGTCTAGAATTTAGGATTGCTTCAACAGTTGTTAGGACAGTATAAAAACTTTCGTAATTTATTTTTGATTCACCAAGAATTCTAACTAAATGTACCTTCATTTGTTTTATTGAAGATTCCCAAAGACCACCAAAATTGGGTGCATGAGGAGGAATAAAGTGCCAATTAATAAAGTTATCCAATAGAAAATTTCTAATATTATTTTCGCTGACTAAATTGGATATATGTGTTTTTGATTTTTTAAAAAGGTTATTTGCTCCAATGAAATTAAGGCCATTGTCACTGTATAAATTTTTACAAATGCCACGTCGGGCTATGAATCTTTTAAGGCAATTAAGAAAAGTTTCTGACATCAAGTCACCTGCCAATTCTAAATGAATTGCTTTAGTTGTGAAGCATGAAAAGGCAAATGTAAACCTTAACAAATTTTGCATTTCTTAATGTCCCATCCTTTATCAAAAAAGGACCAGCGAAATCTACGCCACTGGTTAAAAATGGTCTTGTTGGTGTGATACGTTGAGAGGGTAAATTACCCATGAAAGGTAAATACGTTTTAGGTTTTACTTTATAACATTTAATGCATTTTCTCAAAATTCCCTTTATAGCGTTTTTAGCGTTTATTGGCCAAAATTTTGTTCTAATTTTTGATAGAACGGTCTGAACTCCTCCGTGTAAAGTAATTTCATGTTCATAAGTGATTAAACTTTTTGTAAATTCGTGATTGCTTGGTAATAACATGGGGAATTTTTTGTCATAATGTATATCAGCTTGACTTAATCTGCCACCGACTCTTAATATGTTTTCAGGATCCAAAAATACATTAAGAGATAATAATTTACTTTTTTTTGATAATCTAGATTTAGTTTTTAAATCAGATATTTCTTTATTGAAACATGATGTTTGCGCAATTTTAACTAAGGTTTTGATTGCGTTGTCAAGTTCAAATGGTTTTAGATCACCACTTATTTTATTCATTTTAGAATATTTGATAGGCTTAATATTATTTATAAATCTTAGACAAAATGCAGTTACGTTTCTTAATTTTTTAAAATCAGAAATGCGTGAGAATATAGGATCTAAATTAATACTAAAATGTGATGATATTTTAATTCTTTTCATTTCAAGAACGTTTTCATTACTAAATTGTAAATGTTGTGAATTGTTAAATTGATCAGTACTGCTGTGCAGAAAGTCCGGACCTGACCACCAAAGCTGATTATTTATTAGATCGTTGACGCTTGAGCCTCTCGTAATTAGGTCACTAGGATTTTCTGATGATGCGACGTGAAGCCAAGTACAATTATTAGAAGTTAAGCGTGATATTTCTGCGACTCTGTTAGCCACAAAAGTTTTCCAATGTGACGGTTCACGGGAGAGCCAAGATAAAACAATTGTTGAATCTGTCCATAAATATATATTCGTAAAATTAATATTTATACATTTTAAAACTTTGTTAACTAATTTAGATAAAAGCAATGCTCCACACAATTCTAATCTTGGTAATGAAAGAACCTTTAATGGGGCAACTCGAGACTTAGCGCATAAGAGGTAACTGTGATAATTTTCTAAATCACCTTCTGTTCGTAAATATATACAAGCGCCATAGGCGGACTCTGAGCTGTCAGAAAACCCATGCAGTTGTATATTTGTATAATTATTTTTAATTATATGGCGTGGTATTTTTACATTATTCAAACATTTTAAACCATTCATAAAATTGATAAAATTTACATAAATGTCTTGAGAGACAGCTTCATCCCAAGTTAATTGAAGCTTCCAAATATTTTGCAACATGATTTTAGCTTGTATAATGACAGGAGTAATGAGTCCTAAAGGATCGAATATTTGTGAAACAATCGACAACATTGTGCGTTTTGTGATTTTACTCTTTTGAATGTTTTCATTTATTGAATATTGAAAGGTGTCTGTTGTTGGATTCCACAATATGCCTAAAGTTTTAACAGTTTGATCTTCATCTATTATATAATTTTTCATTTGTGATTGTTCATAGGTGTTTAAAAGTTCTAATCGATTTGACATCCATTGAGTTAGGGGAAATCCGTGCATTTCTAGCACACTAGATATGTCAGATTTCAATTTTTGACAAGAATTTATGTTGTCAGTACCGGTAATTAAATCATCGACATAAAAATCGGTTAAAATAATTTTACAAGCATTAGGATACGTATTCATTTTATTGTAAGCAGCTTGATGCAATGATCGTATTGCCAAAAAGGCAGCAGGACCAGTACCGTATGTAACAGTATTTAATTGATAATGATTTAATTCTTGTGTTTTGTTTTCGCGCCATAAAATTCGCTGTAAATTTCTTTGTTTTGGTTCGATATAAACCTGTCTATACATTTTAGTTATATCGGCCTTTAAGACAACTGAATATTTTCTAAATCGAATTAATATAGAAAACAAATCGTCTTGTATAGTCGGACCCACATATAAAACGTCATTTAGTGATAAGTTTGAGGAACTCTTATTTGAGCCATCAAATACTACCCTTATTTTTGTCGAAACACTGCTATTTTTAAATACGCCATGATGGGGCAAGTAAAATAATTTATCAGAAATATCTATTTCATGTTCTTTGAGTTTGGTCATGTGATTAAGTGCTTCAAATTCTCGCATGAAATTTGAATATGCTTTTCCAAATTCTGCATTTAAATGAATTCTTTTTTCTAACTGAAAGAAACGTTTTTTGGCACTTTCGAATGATTCACCTAAATCAATATAATTTGGTTTAGTAGGCAATGAAACAACGAAATGATTGTTTTCAAATTTAAAATTATCAGTGAAATGTTTTTCACAATATTGGTCATCTTTATTTAATATAGTATTGTGTTCAGAAATTTCCTCGACTGACCAGAATTTCTCTAATGTATTTTGAATTTGTTCGTTGGAGTTTGTTTTCTTGTTTACTGCTAAAAGGCAATGTTCACCATAGCTGGCCTTCATTGGGCCTGAAATTATCCAACCAAGATGTGTTTTTTGCATAGTAGGCTGGTTTGGACCTAATTTAATCTGTCCAATACACAATAAATCGAAAAATATTTGTGCGCCTAATAACAAATCAATTTTTTGTGATTTATTGAACTCTGGGTCAGCCAAAGTAAGATTTTGTGGAATATTTAAATAATCGATTTTAAATGTTTCACCCGGTAAATAATTAGTGATATTATCTAACACGAGGAAAGTAAGTTGCCGATCAAAACCATTGTGCACTGATTTTATTTTAGTATTGACACCATTTGATATTTGTGTAATTGATTGATTCACGCCAGAAATTGGTATATTAATTTTAAATGGTTTTAATTGCAATTTGTTAACTAAATCACTGGTAATAAAATTGCTTTGACTGCCTGAGTCCAGCAAACATCGAACCTTAATGGGTTGTTTATTTTTACAATATATTAAAATTTCAGCTGTAGATAATAATATTTGAGATTTATTAGGTTGTGATGAATGAGTTGAAATTATGTTGGAATTTTCATTCTGTATATTATTTACATTCGTGTCCGATTGAATTTCAGAATGTCCTCGAGTTATATGGCTATTAGAAATGGGTCGAAAGTCGTTAAGATGAAGTAATGTGTTATGTTTTTTATTGCAGCGTCTGCAAGCAGATGTTGATAGACATTCGTTTGAAAAGTGATTTGAACGTAGGCAATTTATACATAATTTATGTTTTTTCACTTCTTTTAATCTATCGGGTATAGCTAAGTCTAAAAATGTCTTACATTGATAAACAAAATGTGTTTGGCCACAAATAATGCATTTCGTTTTATTTGTTGAAAAATGCACTAATGTTTTATTTTCTGTTATTTTATTAAATCTTTTGTTTGGAAGAGAATGATTATCGGAAACTTTGATTTGATTCGTGATAGCATTTTCAATAACTTTTAATCTAGATTTTAAAAATTTCTCGAATTTTTCTATTGTTGGTAATGTTTCATTATTATTAGTTGTTTTCTCTTGTTCAATATTTGCTTCCCATGCGATTTTTGTGGTTTGATCTAATTTTGATTCGAATAAGTATAACATGACATTATCATCAATAAATGGTAAAAGGTCTTTCAAACAATTGATTTCCCTTTGAATAGTGTTTAAAAATAGCTTTAATGAATCAGGAGTATACTTGTTCATAACTGGTAAATCAAATAAATTTTTAAAATGACTATTCATTATAGCCCGTTTGTCTGCGTATTGTTCTTTAATTAATTTCCAAGCTATTTCATAATTAACGTCAGTTACCTTTAATGAGTCAATTACCTTCAAAGCATCACCTGTTAAACATGATTTTAAATAATGAAGCTTTTGGTGATTTGGCAAAGATTCATCATTGTCGATCATTGATTGAAATGAATCAAAAAACTGTTCATAATTTGAATAAGAACCGTCAAATTTTGGCAAATCGATTTTAGGTAATTTAACACTTCTCATATTGTTAGTATTGTTATAGGGTGTAGCTGAGTGACTGGATGCGACAGATTGTTCGTAATTTTCCTTATGAAATTCATCAATTAGTTGTTGTGCTTTTGCAGTAACTTTGTAATAAATATCTTCAAACTCATCTCTCTCTATAACTTGTGTTTCATCATCTTTAATGATTTGAATATTTAATTGACATTCTTGGAATTTTTCCCATAATAACTCTGTCTTTTCAAGTTTTTTGGTTAAAATTGTTATTTGTTCATTGTCAGATATAAAAGTGTCTAAAAAATTGGATAGCTTTGTCAATTGACCTTTGTAAATTCCTCTTTGTAAAATTAATTCTTTTAGAGTTTTTTCGTCTGACATTTTGTTAAATTGATTAATTTGTGATTTTTAATTTTTTATTTGGATAAATATATTAATATGGAAATATATAACAAAATAATTTGTTTGATGTGATTATAATATAAAAATATATTACGAAAATAATTTGATGTGATTGTAATATAAAAAATATTACGAAAATAATTTGATGTGATTGTAATATAAAAAATATATTACGAAAATAATTTGATGTGATTATAATATAAAAATATATTACGAAAATAATTTGATGTGATTGTAATATAAAAAATATTACGAAAATAATTTGATGTGATTGTAATATAAAAAATATATTACGAAAATAATTTGATGTGATTGTAATATAAAAAATATTACGAAAATAATTTGATGTGATTATAATATAAAAATATATTACGAAAATCCTATACAAATCCCAACCATTAAATTATTTCGGGACTATGACAGGATATTGATAAAAAGGAAAGAACTCACCGGGAGCTGGACTTGATGATAGCTGGTACATTTATTTTTCACCCTCGAAGATTCTGATAGTTTATCACTGCACTGGTTACAAAATTGTATGCATTCGGTGACGAAGGACCATGGATAATTTTGTGTTTTAATGCTATTATTTTCTCATTGATAATAATGTAACACTTTTACATTTAACGAATTTATTCATTTAATAAAAATACATGTGTGATTAGGATATAAATAGTTTATAACCGAACTGGGTGAAGTACCAAAGCTCTATATCTGGCTGATGTTCGATACGAAGTCGGGACTCGTTCGCGCACAGCACATAACTCAGTCCGCGATGCTGGCGCAATTTTAAAACGTTTGATGCGCGGTAAATTTAAATTATTCCGAAATTCACCAGATAGTTTTCTTTTATTTCTTACAAGCTTTCAAAATTTATGCTTGACTGGTTAGAGCAATAAAATATGATTCATAAGTATATATCGAACGTTTTTATTTTTATCAATATAAAAAAAGTAATGTAAAAACGAGTTGGTTATTACGTTTTTGTATATTGTATAGCAGGTTGTTCAGTATCAGAGGAACACTATCTACAGCTAACAAATTAATGGATAAATTTTGTTAAAAATTGGTAAGAATAGTAAACAGGTTATGATCTTTTCATCTAAAATATTTTGACAGGTCAGTTATTTACGCTTATATAGAAAAAATATGACAACTTTCTTATTTTAAATAGGACACGGTATGGATCAAAAAATCTTTAAATTTTGCTTCAATTAAACATCAATAGTTTTGATGTATAAATAATGTTTTCATTAGTGAATTAGTCGGGTTAAAATATACGTTTTAAAGTGCTTAGCTAAATCCTACCAAAACAGTGATAAAAAGATCGAGTGAAATTCTAATTTTTTTACTGGTAATGTACAAACACAACCACTAACCAACTGTAATATTTGATTTGAAAAATTGATTGAAACAATAGTAGAAATTGCATTTAAACCACTTAACTAAAGCGAAAGTTCACAAAACCACTTTTTATAAACCCAAGATAGTAGTTCAACTGGCCCAAACATAAATCTTAATCTTTCTATACAAATTTACAAATGGTCGATGAAAATGAACAAACTATTACTAATGCTGATCTACTCAAACTTTTAAATAATTTGATATCTAGTAACGAAGAAATTAAAAAACAAAATAGCGAGATAAAAAATGAAATTCTTAATTTAAAGAAAGAATATAACAAAAAAATTGATAATTTGAAAAGCGAAAATAGTTACTTAAAAACAGAACTAAATAATATAAAAATAAGAACATTGAAAAATGAAAGAAAATCAAAAAAATATATTGTAATTGTATATGGAATAAAAGAAAATAATGGTAGCGATGAATTAGAAGATATTAATACTATCCTTGAATTAATAAATACTAAACTCGATATTGATTATTGAAGGTTCCATGACATTAGGGATTTATATAGAATAGGAAACTCAAACCAAAATTTAAAAAATCCGAGACCGCTACTTGTTGAATTCATCCATTACAAATTATTACATCCTAGAAAACCAGGCATATTTAAAATCGTCAGGAATTTCCATATCAAAAGACTACACCCCAGAAGATTACCAAGATCGCAAATTATTACACAAATATTTAAAACTAGCAAGACTCAACCACCAAGAGGCACACATAAAGAAGAATCAACTCTATGTCAACAACAAACAATTTACGGCAGAAGGACTAAGAAATCTCACCGAGGATGTCTTTGCTACTAAAATAGCTAAAACATCTACAAATCCAAAAATTCAAGAAGCACCAAATACGGTTGAAGCTCCAATTAAAAGGGTTACTAGATTAGCCAGCCAAAATTCCCAACAACACTAATTACACATTTATTTATATTATCATTTCAATATATTCTAAGTTTTGTGATTATACTTCAAAAATGTGGTGCAGTTGTTCCTCACCTTGCCCATTTCTGCTTGTCGTGCTATTAAAATTATATTAGATATTTGTTAAAATTTGTTTATTTTTTTTGTTTCTTATTTTATTTGATAAGTAATATACCAGGTACATAAAAATGAATCCATATATTTGAGATGTAAATTACACTCCTATAAATACAACAGAAATGAATGACATCGATGAATTAAATGCAATTATGAGCCAACATGAAAATAAAAAAAGTTTAATTTCAGTCTTTTTCATCAGAACATTAGGAGTATAAGTAAAAATTTAGACGAATTAAGTATACATTTAAATCAAATTTCTTTTAACGTAGATTGTATATGTCTGACTGAAACATTGCGAATTCCAACAATATATTATACAATGAGGGAGATGTAAATAGAAATGATGGAGTTGTTGTATATATCAAGAAAACGCTGAAGTACTCATGGAAAATTGTTCCAATCAACATATTTAAAGCACTACAAATTGAAATTATTGATGAATATAACAACTCCACATTGGTAACTGTCGTATATAGATCCCCATCGACGAATGAAGCCGTATTCATTGAAGGATTGAAAAATTACTTAGCAGAAACTAAAAATGTCCAAGAAAAATATCACATGCTCGCAGGGGACATTAATATAAACATTGAGGTGGAAAACGAAATATCATCAGAATATTTGGACTCCCTTAGTGAAAATGACTTTATCTCTCTCATCAATAAAAGTACTCATATTCAGGGTGAAACAAAGAGTTGTATAGATCATATATTCGTCAAAGGTATCCTTGATCCCGAAACAAATTGTATATCAGCAGTACTAGATCTGAATGTAACTGATCATAAAGCTACATTTATTACTCTCCCAGCTAAAAGAGTTAAAAACCCACCTGAACGCATGATATCGCAAATAAATAACAAAAAAATTAAAGCCAAATTACAAACTTATGATTGGAGCTATATGAACAACTCCGTGGATGTAGAATATCTCACAGAAACTTTCACGAGTGATCTAACAAATTTAATAAATAAAAATACTAAGTTAATAAAACCAAAAAGAAATGAAATTAAAAGAAATGTATGGATAACTCAAGGGATTATTAATTCAATTAAAAGTAAAAATGAATTATATAGAGCCTATAAACAAAATATTAATAATATGCAAATAAAAAGTACTATATAGAAATAAATTAACGAAACTGATAACAGAAGCGAAAAAAAAAATATTACCAAAAAGAAATAAGTAAACATAAAAATAATTCAAAGGGTTTGTGGGATACAATCAAACAAATCAATAAAAACAATAAAATATTAGAGATTGAAGAAATATCTAATGATGAACATGGTATAGAAAAAGATAAAAAAATGTGGCAAATATATTTAACAGTTATTTTGCAAATGTCGGCGAGATATACGCAAAACGCATTGTAAAACAAAACATATCAAATCCACGTCACATTTTTAATCCTTACAACTTTTTCCTAGAACCCGTAGACGAAATAGAAATTAAAAATATAATAAATTCACTGAAACCTCATAAGGCACCAGGTTCAGATAATATTAAGATTGATACCATAAAGCACATTGCCGATGAGATAAAACTACCCCTAACATTTCTAATTAACAAAATCTTTTAAACGGGCCTATGCCCCTCCCACTTTAAGCAGTCAATAGTAATACCAATTTATAAAAAAGGAGAGCGGAAAAAGGTATGCAAATACAGGCCAATTTCCTTAATAACCTGTCTAACTAAGATTTTTGAATCATCTTTAAATAGATTCATTAAAAAACACAGTTTAATTTCCCATAAACAATATAGTTTTAGAAAAGGTATATCAACAGTAGACGCCATAACTAATTTGACTTCAAAAATTTATAAATTAATAGATACAGGTACCCCCACAATAGGTATATTCCTAGATTTGGCCAAGGCGTTTGACACGGTGTCACACACTCAGTTGTTGGAAACCTTGGAAAATATAGGAATAAGAGGCATACCGCACCAACTAATGACAAGTTATCTTGAACAACGAACTCAAATGGTAAAAATTAGCAACCAATTTAGTGATCTAACTAACGTAACGTATGGTGTGCCTCAAGGAACTATTTTGGGTCCACTGTTATTTTCGGTTTATGTAAATAGTTTGCTAAATTTAGAAATATCTGGAGAAATTACTTGTTTTGCTGACGACACAGTTATTCTGTATAGTTCAAACACATGGCAAGATCTAAAACGGAACATTGAAGTGGATATGGTAAAAATAATTGAATGGTTTAATAATAAGTTGTTAACAGTTAACTTCGACAAAACTCTTTTTATACTTTTTGCGTCATATGCTAACAGCATGCCTGACTATCAAACACTAACGATAAAAAGTAATAATGCTGATATTAGTATAAACAAAACGAGTTATATCAAATATTTAGGGGTTACTATAGATGGTAATTTAAAGTGGGAAAGGCATATTCAAAATATCACAAAAACCTTAAGATGTCTACTTTTTAAATTTAAATATTTTAGTTCAATCTTGAGTATAAATTACCTAAAAATAATTTACTACTCACTTGTTGAGTCTAGACTGCAGTATGGAATACTAGCATGGGGAGGGATATATCAAGTTCATCTAAGGACATTAGAAATAATCCAGAAACGTATACTGAAAATTATGCTCAAAAAATCTAACATTTTCTCAGCAGATTTACTTTTTACAGAATCTCAAGTTCTTGATATTCGCCAACTATTCGCCTATTCAATTTTAATTTCAACATTTAAAAATAGAAATAAAGTATTACACGATATTGACCACATATATAGTACTAGACAAAAAACTTTCCTGTTCGTCAAAATCTCGTCGTCAAGAAAGACTCTAGGACAAAGGTGTTTTACTTACTTAGCACCAAGGATTTTTAATTCACTACCCGAAATGTATAAAATATACCTTAAAACAATTAATTCAATAATTTTCATTAAAAATGTTTTCAAAAAATTCTTAACTAATACGAACAGAAAATATATATATATATATATAATTTGATAGATTCAAAATAATCATATATATGCACAATAGGTAGGTAAATACTTTTTATTTTATTTTTTTTATTATTCTCATGTTGCTCTTATTTTGCCACTATGTAACCGAATCTCTAGAATGCATCTTACTAATTACGTATTGTCATATCATTTAAATATTGTATTTTTAATTGAGTTAATATATTTTTATTTCATTTTTTTTTTCTTACTTATCTTCACTAGCTGCAAATAAACAAGTCCAACCCGTGCACAACCATTGGTTTTTACGGGCTCACCATTGTTTATTTACATCTACCCCCTTAAAAAAAAAAAAAAAATTATTTTGTAATAATTTGTATTTTTTGTTTCTTGTAAATAAACATTATTATTATTATTTTATCACATTATATGAAGTTTATGTTTATTTACATGCGTTACCTTCTCGATGATGGTGGGTAAGGTTTTTCAGGTTTTCCTTACCTTCTATGTGTGTAAAATACAAAAAAAATATGGAAAACTACGCAAGTTTAATTGCAAATAAACTACAGAATATGTTTACCTGTTACTTGTGCAGTTTGAAGTTTGATATCATCTAAAGTAACTCATTCCTTTTTTGTTGCGTCAAAATATTTAAAAACACAGCATATTACTTCACGACTTTGTCCGTTAATAACAGATCTGTGCTTTTTTTCACCCACAATAGAAGACATTATCAAAAATAAAACCAGTCACTTTAACCAAAACACAAAAACAAGAAACAAACAATGATCTAGTCGTTACGCTAGTGACCGTAAGCAAGGACAAGGTTCAAATTGTGAATGGGCGTGGCGATTTTTAAGTAAACGAACTTGAGCGTTTGCGCTGGTTCTTCAGATCTGGCGTTTACAATACTTAAATGTCACCAAGCTTTGGCCGAAGTATCCATCAACAATGTCATCAGCGTAAGGCGAAACAGATAAAAAAACCAAGAAGGCAACCCCATAAAATTCAGTGTTGAGTGAGGCCGTCTCGTATCAACTAAGTATTCGAATGGTAACCTCTTGAGGTGGTGGCTTTTTCGAATATACATACAAGGATCGAATGAAGAAGTCAGGCTGAGAAAAGAGAACTTGGCGACAAACAACTTCTTTAAATAACCGGAGCTAGGTAAAGAAAAGTAAATCATGAGGTTAAAACTATTCTGGTGACCTCACATGGGTTCTGTACAAATGAAATTAAAATAAATAAAAGATAGCACAATTCACTAATAAGTAAAAGACGATTTTATAAAACTGAAACACGAAATCGATTTTTTATTAACAAATGTAGTTTGTCCCGAGAGCGATGCAGATATATTGCTTGCATTAATGTGTTTCGTTAGTTAGCGCCAAATAAGAATTTTCAGGTACGAGGACGGATCAATTATTATGAACTGACCTTTCCGGCCTGCGAGTAACATACACGCAGCAGAGAGGTAAGGAGTTATGTAAGGGGGGAGGGTAGTCTAATATGTCGCGACATGCCAGTAAGTGTCCTGCAGCTGCACACAGACAGTGGGTATGTTACGGTTGTAAATTGGCTAAAGTTCATTGTCTTTATATTTTGAAAATACCATTTAATTATTTGGATATTCGTTAGAAATCGTCTACGCCTATGTCTTTCGTGGGGTATATAGAATAAAATATATTACAATTTAATCTTGGACAGCTGATTGTTTCGCAGTAAATCAAAATCTTTGCAACGTTGCCAAATGTCTATTGTAAATTAGTCAACAATCTTTGGGGAAATCCTGCTTTACTTCGTGAGGACTTTATGTGAAAATTCTTTTTAAATAGCGACATTGTATTAATTTAGAATATCTTCTATAATAAGTTGTTAGATATGATACAATTGGTAAAGTATTTATTCGCTATATTGAAGTTTAACCGACTGTCTTGGCTCTGACGTCATTAAGTATGTATGCGAACTGCATAATTTGGCAACATTGTCTTTTCTTTCGATTTCGATCAGAGAGTGATTGATTCTTTTCGAAAAAGTTTTGAAGGTAAAACGCCGTAAAATGGTGGATATGTTCCTGTAAATTTTGAGAAATAATTTTTCTGATTAATCCCAGTTAGTTTTGTGTTCTGATTATTAAATTGTGTACCTTCAGTGTTCTCTCCTTGCGAACAAGGATATATTTTTGGAGAAATTAGGAACTGTTGTTTGCTATAACCTCTCGTGCCAACAGTCTGGAACTGTCGTGGTTGGATTTTGTAATTTCGAACCCCTTCAGCACAGTAGGGTATGTACTAATAATAATTATATATTTTGTAAGATTCCTCACAAGAGATTTATCTAATTTTTAATTTAATAAATTTTAATGGTATATCAAGGTTAAAAAACCGGTTATATTTTCTAATATTTAATTTTGTTATATACAGGGTTTTCTGGTATACTAGTCGGGGCTCTTTCATCAACTCACTCTTGGGGTTACTCTCTTTGTGGAGGATTTAACCTGGGACGTTGTTAGTCAGTTTGAAGAGTACGAGCACCAGAACTTTAATGCAGATACGTATACATATTTTTTTTTTATCGATTTAATGAACTGCTTGCTGCTTGCTCGTGTAGTGTTAAACTGTAGTTGCTTATTGGACTTAAATTAATTTGGAAACGCTATCATTCCAATGTAAAATCGCCATATATTATGTAAAATTGCTATGTACTTATTGTTCGCTTTTCCTTTAAACTATAGTGCTTATTGACTTAATAGAGTGCTATACTTTTAATGTAAAATTGCTATATATATTTGTAATCCCTACATATTTATTATTCGCTTTGTGGTTGCTATTGGCTTTAATTAATTTGAGAGCACAATATTATTTTAGGTATAATTATTACATTAAGCAGGTATTTAACATTGTTTCACATTATTTACATTTTTCTTGCGTTTGAGTACTCATACGTTAAAACAACTTTTATTTGATTTGATTTCTTGTGGTTCTCAGTCTTGCCTAAAGTTGAGTAGTATATATATTTGTTTATTGATCTAGTGCATATACTGAAACTATTAATTATTTTGTTAATTTGGTATTTTCAAAAGTAAAGTTTATATTGTTGTGAATCTCGCCTTTTTTTTTTTGATATTGTTGGTAAGTCGCAATATTTTACAGATATCTTAAGGGTCATGGTCAGGTATTATGACTTCCTGGCGCCCACCCCCTCTGGTTATTAATTTGTGAGTAAATATTTCATTTTTTTTTTACTTATTTGTCGAAACCCACCACCCTTACCGACTTGAGTTAAGCCGCCAAGGCCCAATTAAGGCTTTACAACAACCCTTTAAAATAAAGGGGCGTTTCAGGTATTACGATGAGTGAGAAACCAACATCAATTTCCGTTGCGCAACGCATGGTCATCGAATTTCTTACCAACGAACGTGTTGGTTCAGCGGAAATTTGGCAGGGATTGCGTAATCAGTATGAAAAATCAACATTGTCCAAAACACAAGTGAAATTTTGGAATAAAAACTTTCGAGAAGGACGAGATGCTGTGCAAAATAAAACTCACCAATACCATTCACAAACAAGCACCACACATGAAAACATTGATGCCATTCGATATTGCAGTGGGAGTGCCCAATCTATCATTAAGACAAAATTTTAGTATCGAAAAATTTCTGCAAGATTAGTTCCAAGACTCTTGAATGAACTTCAACGAGCTGTTCGTGTTGAAATTTCTCAAAGACTGCTGACACGTTACAAAGCGGAAGGGGAAGTAGTTTTAGAGCGGAGTTCAGAAGATCAAGTAAGGAATGGAGACAAAAAGGCGAAGCTTGACCAGCAAAGGCAAAAACTCTGCTGGTAAAGTTTTAGCGAGTGTTTTAGGATTATAGAGGTGTTTTGTTGGTGGATTTTCTTCACGATAGATGAACCGTTAATGCAGCTTATTATTGCGATCTTTTGAAGCGTATTTGAGCGGCATACCGATCCAAAAGATGAGGATGACCGCTACGACAAGTGTTGCTCTTGCATGAGAACGCTCGACCGTTTACAGCTCTACAAACTCAAGAAAAACTAGCAAAAATGCATTGGACTTTTTTTTGAACACCTTCCCTATATAGTCCAGACTTTTCACCATGTGACTACCACATGTTTGGTCCACTCAAAGATGCACTAGGAGGTGAACGTTTTGACGGTGATGATCAAGTGGAGCAATTTGTGTGCAACTGGTTAAGTACAGGACCTCGTTCTTTTTATGGAAAGGGTATAAAAACACTACCTAATCGCTGGGAAAAATGTATTCAGAAAGGAGGAAT
>OV651820.1:59243615-59263615 GCA_927349885.1 Psylliodes chrysocephalus
ACTTTTTCCTAGAACCCGTAGACGAAATAGAAATTAAAAATATAATAAATTCACTGAAACCTCATAAGGCACCAAGTTCAGATAATATTAAGATTGATACCATAAAGCACATTGCCGATGAGATAAAACTACCCCTAACATTTCTAATTAACAAAATCTTTCAAACGGGCATATGCCCCTCCCACTTTAAGCAGTCAATAGTAATACCAATTTATAAAAAAAAAGATCGGAAAAAGGTATGCAATTACAGGCCAATTTCCTTAATAACCTGTCTAACTAAGATTTTTGAATCATCTTTAAATAGATTCATTAAAAAACACAGTTTAATTTCCCATAAACAATATGGTTTTAGAAAAGGTATATCAACAGTAGACGCCATAACTAATTTGACTTCAAAAATTTATAAATTAATAGATACAGGTACCCCCACAATAGGTATATTCCTAGATTTGGCCAAGGGTTTGACACGGCGTCACACACTCAGTTGTTGGAAACCTTGGAAAATATAGGAATAAGAGGCATACCGCACCAACTAATGACAAGTTATCTTGAACAACGAACTCAAATGGTAAAAATTAGCAACCAATTTAGTGATCTAACTAACGTAATGTATGGTGTGCCTCAAGGAACTATTTTGGGTCCACTGTTATTTTCAGTTTATGTAAATAGTTTGCTAAATTTAGAAATATCTGGAGAAATTACTTGTTTTGCTGACGACACAGTTATTCTGTACAGTTCAAACACATGGCAAGATCTAAAACGGAACATTGAAGTGGATATGGTAAAAATAATTGAATGGTTTAATAATAAGTTGTTAACAGTTTACTTCGACAAAACTCTTTTTATACCTTTTGCGTCATATGCTAACAGCATGCCTGACTATCAAACACTAACGATAAAAAGTAATAATGCTGATATTAATATAAACAAAACGAGTTACATCAAATATTTAGGGGTTACTATAGATGGTAATTTAAAGTGGGAAAGGCATATTTAAAATATCACAAAAACCTTAAGATGTCTACTTTTTAAATTTAAATATTTTAGTTCAATCTTGAGTATAAATTACCTAAAAATAATTTACTACTCACTTGTTGAGTCTAGACTGCAGTATGGAATACTAGCATGGGGAGGGATATATCAAGTTCATCTAAGGACATTAGAAATAATTCAGAAACGTATACTGAAAATTATGCTCAAAAAATCCAACATTTTCTCAACAGATTTACTTTTTACAGAATCTCAAGTTCTTGATATTCGCCAACTATTCGCCTATTCAATTTTAATTTCAACATTTAAAAATAGAAATAAAGTATTACACGATATTGACCACATATATAGTACTAGACAAAAAACTTCCCTGTTCGTCAAAATCTCGTCGTCAAGAAAGACTCTAGGACAAAGGTGTTTTACTTACTTAGCACCAAGGATTTTTAATTCACTACCCGAAATGTATAAAATATACCTTAAAACAATTAATTCAATAATTTTCATTAAAAATGTTTTCAAAAAATTCTTAACTAATACGAACAGAAAATATATATATAATTTGATAGATTCAAAATAATCATATATATGCACAATAGGTAGGTAAATACTTTTTATTATATTTTTTTTATTATTCTCATGTTGCTCTTATTTTGCCACTATGTAACCGAATCTCTAGAATGCATCTTACTAATTACGTATTGTCATATCATTTAAATATTGTATTTTTAATTGAGTTAATATATTTTTATTTCATTTTTTTTCTTACTAATCTTCACTAGCTGCAAATAAACAAACAAGTCCAACCCGTGCACAACCATTGGTTTTTACGGGCTCACCATTGTTTATTTACATCTACCCCCTTAAAAAAAAAAAAAATAATTATTTTGTAATAATTTGTATTTTTTGTTTCTTGTAAATAAACATTATTATTATTATTATTTTATCACATTATATGAAGTTTATGTTTATTTCCATGCGTTACCTTCTCGATGATGGTGGGTGAGGTTTTTTAGGTTTTCCTTACCTTATATGTGTGTAAAATACAAAAAAAATATGGAAAACTACGCAAGTTTAATTGCAAATAAACTACAAAATATGTTTACCTGTTGCTTGTGCAGTTTGATATCATCTAAAGTAACTCATTCCTTTTTTGTTGCGTCAAAATATTTAAAAATACAGCAGTCGTGAAGTAATAACGACTTTGTCCGTTAATAACAGATCTGTGCTTTTTTTCACCCACAATAGAAGACATTATCAAAAATAAAACCAGTCACTTTAACCAAAACACAAAAACAAGAAACAAACAATGATCTAGTCGTTACGCTACTGACCGTAAGCAAGGACAAGGTTCAAATTGTGAATGGGCGTGGCGATTTTTAAGTAAACGAACTTGAGCATTTGCGCTGGTTCTTCAGATCTGGCGTTTACAATACTTAAATGTCACCAAGCTTTGGCCGAAGTATCCATCAACAATGTCATCAGCGTAAGGCGAAACAGGTAAAAAAACCAAGAAGGCAACCCCATAAAATTCAGTGTTGAGTGAGGCCGTCTCGTATCAACTAAGTATTTGAATGGTAACCTCTTGAGGTGGTGGCTTTTTCGAATATACATACAAGGATCGAATGAAGAAGTCAGGCTGAGAAAAGAGAACTTGGCGACAAACAACTTCTTTAAATAACCGGAGCTAGGTAAAGAAAAGTAAATCATGAGGTTAAAACTATTCTGGTGACCACACATGGGTTCTGTACAAATGAAATTAAAATAAATAAAAGATAGCACAATTCACTAATAAGTAAAAGACGATTTTATAAAACTGAAACACGAAATCGATTTTTTATTAACAAATGTAGTTTGTCCCGAGAGCGATGCAGATATATTGCTTGCATTAATGTGTTTCGTTAGTTAGCGCCAAATAAGAATTTTCAGGTACGAGAACGGATCAATTATTATGAACTGACCTTTCCGGCCTGCGAGTAACATACACGCAGCAGAGAGGTAAGGAGTTATGTAAGGGGGGAGGGTAGTCTAATATGTCGCGACATGCCAGTAAGTGTCCTGCAGCTGCACACAGACAGTGGGTATGTTACGGTTGTAAATTGGCTAAAGTTCATTGTCTTTATATTTTGAAAATACCATTTAATTATTTGGATATTCGTTAGAAATCGTCTACGCCTATGTCTTTCGTGGGGTATATAGAATAAAATATATTACAATTTAATCTTGGACAGCTGATTGTTTCGCAGTAAATCAAAATCTTTGCAACGTTGCCAAATGTCTATTGTAAATTAGTCAACAATCTTTGGGGAAATCCTGCTTTACTTCGTGAGGACTTTATGTGAAAATTCTTTTTAAATAGCGACATTGTATTAATTTAGAATATCTTCTATAATAAGTTGTTAGATATGATACAATTGGTAAAGTATTTATTCGCTATATTGAAGTTTAACCGACTGTCTTGGCTCTGACGTCATTAAGTATGTATGTGAACTGCATAATTTGGCAACATTGTCTTTTCTTTCGATTTCGATCAGAGAGTGATTGATTCTTTTCGAAAAAGTTTTGAAGGTAAAACGCCGTAAAATGGTGGATATGTTCCTGTAAATTTTGAGAAATAATTTTTCTGATTAATCCCAGTTAGTTTTGTGTTCTGATTATTAAATTGTGTACCTTCAGTGTTCTCTCCTTGCGAACAAGGATATATTTTTGGAGAAATTAGGAACTGTTGTTTGCTATAACCTCTCGTGGACATTGCCAACAGTCTGGAACTGTCGTGGTTGGATTTTGTAATTTCGAACCCCTTCAGCACAGTAGGGTATGTACTAATAATAATTATATATTTTGTAAGATTCCTCACAAGAGATTTATCTAATTTTTAATTTAATAAATTTTAATGGTATATCAAGGTTAAAAAGCCGGTTATATTTTCTAATATTTAATTTTGTTATATACAGGGTTTTCTGGTATACTAGTCGGCTCTTTCATCAACTCACTCTTGGGGTTACTCTCTTTGTGGAGGATTTAACCTGGGACGTTGTTAGTCAGTTTGAAGAGTACGAGCACCAGAACTTTAATGCAGATACGTATACATATTTTTTTTTATCGATTTAATGAACTGCTTGCTGCTTGCTCGTGTAGTGTTAAACTGTAGTTGCTTATTGGACTTAAATTAATTTGGAAACGCTATCATTCCAATGTAAAATCGCCATATATTATGTAAAATTGCTATGTACTTATTGTTCGCTTTTCCTTTAAACTATAGTGCTTATTGACTTAATAGAGTGCTATACTTTTAATGTAAAATTGCTATATATATTTGTAATCCCTACATATTTATTATTCGCTTTGTGGTTGCTATTGGCTTTAATTAATTTGAGAGCACAATATTATTTTAGGTATAATTATTACAGTAAGCAGGTATTTAACATTGTTTCACATTATTTACTTTTTTCTTGCGTTTGAGTACTCATACGTTAAAACAACTTTTATTTGATTTGATTTCTTGTGGTTCTCAGCCTTGCCTAAAGTTGAGTAGTATATATATTTGTTTATTGATCTAGTGCATATACTGAAACTATTAATTATTTTGTTAATTTGGTATTTTCAAAAGTAAAGTTTATATTGTTGTGAATCTCGCCTTTTTTTTTGATATTGTTGGTAAGTCGCAATATTTTACAGATATCTTAAGGGTCATGGTCAGGTATTATGACTTCCTGGCGCCCACCCCCTCTGGTTATTAATTTGTGAGTAAATATTTCATTTTTTTTTTACTTATTTGTCGAAACCCACCACCCTTACCGACTTGAGTTAAGCCGCCAAGGCCCAATTAAGGCTTTACAACAACCCTTTAAAATAAAGGGGCGTTTCAGGTATTACGATGAGTGAGAAACCAACATCAATTTCCGTTGCGCAACGCATGGTCATCGAATTTCTTACCAACGAACGTGTTGGTTCAGCGGAAATTTGGCAGGGATTGCGTAATCAGTATGAAAAATCAACATTGTCCAAAACACAAGTGAAATTTTGGAATAAAAACTTTCGAGAAGGACGAGATGCTGTGCAAAATAAAACTCACCAATACCATTCACAAACAAGCACCACACATGAAAACATTGATACCATTCGATATTGCAGTGGGAGTGCCCAATCTATCATTAAGACAAAATTTTAGTATCGAAAAATTTCTGCAAGATTAGTTCCAAGACTCTTGAATGAACTTCAACGAGCTGTTCGTGTTGAAATTTCTCAAAGACTGCTGACACGTTACGAAGCGGAAGGGGAAGTAGTTTTAGAGCGGAGTTCAGAAGATCAAGTAGGGAATGGAGACAAAAAGGCGAAGCTTGACCAGCAAAGGCAAAAACTCTGTTGGTAAAGTTTTAGCGAGTGTTTTGGGATTATAGAGGTGTTTTGTTGGTGGATTTTCTTCACGATAGATGAACCGTTAATGCAGCTTATTATTGCGATCTTTTGAAGCGTATTTGAGCGGCTTACCGATCCAAAAGATGAGGATGACCGCTACGACAAGTGTTGCTCTTGCATGAGAACGCTCGACCGTTTACAGCTCTACAAACTCAAGAAAAACTAGCAAAAATGCATTGGACTTTTTTTTTGAACACCTTCCCTATATAGTCCAGACTTTTCACCATGTGACTACCACACTAGGAGGTGAACGTTTTGACGGTGATGATCAAGTGGAGCAATTTGTGTGCAACTGGTTAAGTACAGGACCTCGTTCTTTTTATGGAAAGGGTATAAAAACACTACCTAATCGCTGGGAAAAATGTATTCAGAAAGGAGGAATGTATATAAAAAAATAAGACTTTATTTTTATTATAATTCAATAAGAAATTATTAACAAAGGTCGGTTCATATTTGATCCACCCTCGTATGATAATGGTATCGTTTTTGGTAGTGATAGGATTGGGGTGAAAATATTAGAATATTTTTGAAAAACCTATAGGGATGTCTATGGAAAAAATTACAATTAGTGAATATTATGGAATACCAAGAATTTAAATCTATACTTAAAATTTGTAATAAAAAAAAGTCTATTTTTATGTATGAAAGAGTAATAAAACAGCATTTCTAATGCAAAACTTAGTACGGTCATTTTAAATATTTTTACAGAATAATGTAATATTTCCTAAAATTGTAATAAATGTACCTGAGCTATTACAAGTTTTGGGTCTTTTATTGGTCCTTTATAAACATAAGCTGTACAGAACAATAGAAAAAGGTTTGGACAGACCAAAAGCCCTGTGTATTAAAGATTACATAGCCGTATCTTAAGATTATTTTCAATAAGTACCTATTTGCCAATTTTGTTTTATTTTAATTCCAAGAATTTCTTACAGTAATCGAATTATAAGTAGATAAATACCTTCCCAACAAATTTCACCGAAAATGCGATTATAGGTTTTCCATTTAGTAAGGAGGTCCAAGTTGTGTATTCTTGACAGTTTACTAAATGTCGTTCAGTTGCAACTTGCAAGGTGCAGTGTGAATTCTAGTGTGATCATGGAAAATTTGGAAGGGCCGCGTAAACGACAAAAAATCGGTCCTTTAACAGTTAATGAGAAAACATTAATATTTAATTGTTTTAAATCATTTACAGACAAACATTTATGTAAAAGTGTTGATGACACAGTTGAATTAGTTAGTAGTACGCTTGGTGTTGGGAAATCTACGATTTACAGAGTTTTTAAAGAAGAGAAATGTGGCGAGTTTCAAACATCACGTAAAGCTCCAGGAAAACCAAAATTTCAATTAGAAAATCTTTTGAAAGAAAGACTTCGAAGGAAAGTGCATGCGTTCTTCTTTAGAAAAGAATTTCCGACAGTAGACAAAGTTCTTGCCACGGTTCGAGATGATAAGGATTACCCTGAAATGAGTCGAAGCACACTATGAAAACTTTTAAAAGAAATAGGTTTTCTATAGAAAAAGCATTCCAGAAAGTCTATTTTAATAGAAAGAAGCAATATTGCAGTATGGAGAAGAAATTACCTAGGGACTATAAAAGAAATGAGAAACCAAAGAAGAAATATATTTTATTTAGATGACACATGGATCAACGAGGGACATAAACCAAATAAATTTTGGCAAGATGAAATTGTTACAAGTCGAAGACAGGCTTTTTTAAATAATTTATCTACTGGTTTAAATCCACCATCAGGGAAGGGGCGCAGACTAATAATAGTACATATCGGTAGTTCAAACGGTTTTGTTAAAGGTGGTTTATTGACTTTTGAATCTACTCGTACCGGTGACTACCATGAGTTGTTCGAACAACTTATAGATCTTCTTCCTCAGAACTGTATAATAGTAATGGATAATGCAAGTTATCACTCGAGACTTATAGAATAAAATGCCCACAACCAAGTGGTTAAAAAAAGATTTACAGAATTGACTAAATTCAAAGAATATTAAGTTCCATCCCGGTTCTGTGAGAATAGAACTGTATTATTTGTGTTCCCTTCATAAAGAGAAATTAAAAAAATATGAAATTGATGAAATTGCAAAAAATCGTGGGATGACGGTGGTTCGATCACCACCATATCATTGCGAAGTAAACCCGATTGAACTAATATGGGCACAGATAAAGGGAGAAATTTCAAGAAAAAATAATTCTTTTAAAATGAATGATATTAAACAGTTGTTTTTGGAGGCTGTACATAATGTGATGCCTGAAAACTGGGAAAAGGCAGTAAATGATACGATTAAAGAAGAAGAGAAAATGTGGACAATATTACTGATGATATAATCGAGCCACTCATAGTAAATATTGGTTGCGACAGTTCATCTTCTGATTTCGATTCTGATTTGGATTTGTAGGTAAGAAGTAGTTTTTATATTAAAATTATTATTTATGAACGTCACATTGGTTAAAAGTCAAAGTTTAAACCCTTATACCTACATAACCCGTTTGACACAATGTTCTTAAGATACCTTGTGAAAAAATAAAACATTTTAGAAAAAATTGCACTTTTTTTTCTTCAACTATTTAGAAGTTATAAGCAGGTTAATTAGGTGAGAATATAAGTGTATACTCGAGGAATAACTTCAAAACATATTTTAACTGTTTACTAAAAGAAGTGATACGCCTAAGGATTACGAACGCTTTATTATTTTAATACTCTCTCATACATAAAAATAGACAGTATTGTATTTTTTTTGTAAATTACTTAATGCAATTTCTAAATTTTCTAGGCAATTCACAATACAAATAGCAGTTATAAACATTTAGTCAAGAATATTAGAATATATAAAGAATTTATAAAATTTGCCAAGCCAACAGTATATTGTGAAACGTTCTTATGATTATAGATTATTGAATTTGAAATGTTTGAATATTTATCTACTCGATATCTAGAATTTTTTAATAAATTTATATTTTCTAATTTATTAGGTAATTCATTAATAATAGAATCATATTTGTTTCTCAGAGATAATAAGTGAATAAATTTTTCGAGATTCGTGGAATTGTTAAATATTTCGTGTGAGTCTATTGTATCGGTAATTTAATTATGTGAAAACATCCAAAACTGTATTGAATACAAACACACTTCTGCTTACTAATTATTGCTGTGATTAACAGAATCTGAAAACAAATGTTTTTCATATTGCACTTTGTACTTTAAATAAATTTGGAATCATTTATAATTCCAAACATTTGAATTCAGGTACTGAAATTATTTTACGGTAAAATATGTTACGACACATTTTGCTTCAACTTGCATAAATAACACTGCCACAGTACCCTTATTTTAGTTCCCATTTAGCGTATTTAACAAAACTAAATGCAAAAATCACATAACATTTGTTAAATGTAAACTTTCGTTGATTGTTAAACGTAGAAACGACTTCAATTTGCGCTTTTACGTTTTTAAAAAAGTTTTTTCGTCTCCATTTCGTAATCGTTCGAAACCGTTTGGTGACAGTAAACGAGCCCATTCAAAAAATTAGCACCATTTTTGTGACTGCTAAATTTTTTTTATCGCACCAATGAAAAATGTCTATACTATACATAAAAATATCAATAAAATATCATGAAGTTCTACACACCAATGTATAATATACTTAATTTAGGAATTTATTTATATTGTCAATATAGATTTACTAATTGCGATCCTGTAAAAAATGTTGCTTATCTCAATCGTTTTGCGTTATTTGCTTTCCATTTTTTGGCATTATTAATACACTTTCTTACCTGTTTTTTATCTACAGGAGAACTCCATTTTATGAATTTTCACTAAAAAAAATAATAATTACAATATTTAATTAGTTCAAATATTCCAATATATTCTAATACTTTTTGAGCGCCCCTCGTATTTGGAAATATAGATATTATGTTGAAACGGGAATTTGTCTCTGACTAAGACATTCGATAGCTCAACCAATGATGCGCTCTCTCTAAAAATGAATAATTATTGTCAGATGTTGTGCGCGCGCCTGGCTTACTTATGGATTTGAAATCCCACGTTTCATATTCGATCGGCTCCTGTTCTTTTTCAATCTAGCAGCGAAATTAACTGGTTGATTTTAGTGCTTTGTGTCCGAATAAACTAAGGAACTGGATCTAGAACAAAATAAGGAGCTGGATCTGTGACAAGCTAAGGAGTTGGCCTTTGTAATCTGGAACTGCAGAATCATTGTCAGCTAGTTGCCACTAGAGCTGCGGAATATCTTGGACTGAGTTGCGTAAGGAACTGCAGTGTTTTGAAGTCATCGTAGGCTCACCTACCATTAAGAAAAGGAACTGCAGTGTTTTGAAGTCATCGTAGGCTCACCGCTCACCTACCATTAAGATACGGACCAGACCAGTTCGACCGTTGAAATCCGGAAACACAAGATAAGTGTCGGCCAGGACCACACACACAATTTTTGAGTCACTAGTCAATTTTAATTTTAAACTCATCATTAGTCAAACGTAACACGTAAAATGTGTTAAAATCAATTAATTTTATTTTCTTTTATATGTAATATCAGTCATCAGTCAAGTTCGAAATTAAAGCCGATTAATTGTTTTGAAATTTAAGTTCTTTTTTTTCCTTACTTTCAACAAAAATTTACTTTTATTGTACTGGGTCTTCAACAATACCGAAAACCCACGTGACCAAATCGTCATGACAGCGATTGGTGAAAATAAAAGTAAAAATCCCTAAATTTGAGCCAGTGCCGTAGATCTTCTTTTTTTATGGTCTGCAACTACGAGAACAAAATTCAGTTAGGTAACTGTTAGAATTACAACACAAAATCATAATATTAATTAGAGGTGCTTTACATTATTATATTTTAATGTTAGAATTCGATATTTTAATTAGATTTAATCAAATTCAATAATCTAATTTTTAAAATTATGATATAAATAACATTACCTTAAAAACTGAGCTCTAGTTTGTATTTAACGAAAAGAATAATAAACTGAAATATGGTTCGTACTAGTTATTGTCACTACTACAAAAAAAAACCTTTACTAGAACAGGGCACAAAAAAGTTATGGATAAAAATGTTATGCATTAAAATATGAATAAAATTAAAAATTATTTACTTTAGATTGACTCTTTAAGGGCCGATTCCACCGAGATTAAAATGACATTGTTAATGTAAAAATGTCATTTTAAACTTCGTTTAACACAACGGTGGAATCGGTCCTAAGATAATTTAGCTACAGCTGAAACTCTAAATACGATAGGCAGAAGACAATGGCAGTATTTGGCAATTATTGCAGTTTAAGTAAACAAATTTAAAACTTACTGGAATTGAACCTGGACAATGGGAAGTAATAAACACATAATTTAAGTTTGTTCTATTATTTATTTGTTACAGGGTTTAAACCATTTACAAAAAACATTGTTATTTATATGCATACAAAAAAATATTAATATTATTAATGTAACAAGCACATATTTGTTTTACTTTAAAGCTCTTACTTCTCACTTTAAATTATAAAGGCATATCTATAAACAACTATTTTATTTAAAAGGTTATTGAGTAGTAATTGGTGGTGCACAAACGATACTAATTCACAGTACCTATCTGTTCAAAATCTTTACCACCAGCTTTAATGCAAGCATTAAACGTTCTTTTTTGAACACATTATGCAGTTTCTCTTCAGTTATATTTTGTATATCATTCAATATAGGTGCTCCGATTCATAAAAGTCACAAACGATTTTGAATTGAGCGATCTGTAATATTCCATATGTAGGTTTAACAAAATTAAGGTAAAATGATTGTTGCAGTATCGAAACTTTATAGGGGATGCATTATCAGAATTTTTTTAACTTTATGGCTAGTTCGTAGTGATAAACATAAAAAAAAAATATGTTTTGAATTTCACTCGCCAGAGTCAGTCTTTAAAACACCGTTCATACCTGTTTGAGGTGCTGTTTTTTTTACTAATTTATTGGGAATTAACACCATGTTAATTTGCACATCTTCAACAGCTTTTGTTATTAATTTGGGCATTTTAGACCTTTTTCCTTTTTTTGAACAAGTATTTGTTTATGACGACAAAAAAGAATCACATTCCATTTATTCACCTGGAAAACGTTCCTCAAATTTTCGAATACAATTACGAATATAAAATAATTTTGTTCCAGTATAACATTACCTAAAATAAATTATATAGTCATTAACTTTTACGAGTTACAGTAAATAAATTTGTACTTACCAACAAAAAAGAATTAAGCCACCAATATTCTCTAAAAATAACTAATTGCTTTATTAATATTAAATGAAAAATGGACTAAGGGTGTTTATAAAATGTAAACAAATATAATATAAATATTGTCAGTCCCCAAATGAACGCCAGTAACATTTCTGACAGGATTGACAGTTCAGTTTAGTTCCTTTTACGTCAAATCAGGCCCTTTCGATGGGTTTTTGATGGTTATCAGAGCACGTGGGTGTTACAGGTTTAAATCGATGAATTATAAATTAATACAATTACCATTGAATAGTTATGTTAAACATAATTAATTAGTTATTATTTAATTACTTAATAGTTAATTACTTACTTCAGGAAAAATCAAAAAGGATACATTTGTATTTTAACTGTTTATTGTTTAAAATGACCTAGTTCAGTGTTTACATTTATTTTGAACTACTTTAGTGACCTTTGAACTCTGCTCTTCTTCTTTTATTCTAGAGACATTTTACAACTAGGTATGCCTGTACCTGGCTAAAAGGCCTACTATGGTCAAATATTTTGGCATCACCAATAAACTCCTAGGTCAGGAAATGTGTCTTTCTCGCTCACTTCCTTTTTCTTCTTTGTTCTTGGTTGAAATTTGGGCCATGAGGTTTCTGTAACTTTCGAACTTTATTCGGATTTGTTCAACCTTAAAACAAATTAAGTTTAAGCTAACATCTAACAGATTAAGTATATATAACATTAATCTAAGTGGATTTACCCAGTTGGGGATAATTATACTTATCTTAAAAGGGGCCGCTTCTGATCTCCGGTAAGCATTCTTCATTTTCTTTGGTGTGAAAATCTTTCTATTTTATACATATTACTTTTAGGCCATTAAGTGTCGACATTAAGTCTCTACAATATCTAACTTTGGTCATCTAGCTTCTAGTATTACCAGATATTATTTAGTGCTGCTCGTAGAGCCGATTACTACTTTCACTATAGAGCACCTCCTTAAGTCTCTTCTAAAGTACCACTCACGTGCCGTATATATTGGATTGGTGGCTGGAACCCACTTCTTCCTTTACCAGCACTTGACTGCGAGCATTATATCATAGCTGTAGACGCCGTTAGGAACCGATATCGCCAAGTAAGAGCTTTCCAATTTTATAATCATCCGATTAATAGCAGCCATATAACCTGCAAGAAAAATAAGAACATTTAATTAAATAGTGACACACATATATATTTAAAACGTGTGAACCTTGGTAGTACTACCAAGGGGGATTTATTACCTATCGGTATTTGTTACATACAATTGGGTTTCTAATTATCACTATCTACCTAACTACCTACTTATTGTACAAATTAAAGAAAAACACTACTTACTCATTGTTATTATTTGGTCACACTAGCATATCAAGTTTCTCTTTAAGAATCCATGCCACTCTCCGGCTTACAGTGGCATTAAAATAGACTATCTCTAGTTTTGAGCTAGCAGCACAGTTCTTGTAACTTTGATTTCTAATTCGCCTTCAGGATCAGAATTTAAAATAGTAATATGGGTTTCGGGTATTGTTGAAGACCTGGTACATCTAAAGGTATGGCGCCCAAATTAATTTAATTGAATTCTTTTAAGTCTTTTTAATTAAAGACCTTGTCATTGACATGAAGGTACATTCTAAACGAATCCCACTGACCTATTTTGATCTGAGCTAGGCCTGAGGCTTGTAAGAATTCTTATTATAAGGATTTTTACAATGAGACCCAGGTAAGGGTTAGAAACGTATCATCTGGTGCAAAATATGTTTTTATAAAACGTTTATTAGTAAAACGTAACAAAAACTTATATTATTATACGAAGTGGCCCAAAAGTCTGGAAACGGCCAATTATCTCGTAAATTGCTAGTCCTAATGGTACAAAATTTGGGGTACACCTATTAGGGGATACGGAGATTCCAGATTTTATATTTGCAATGTTGCCAGATTTGCCACTTCTCTTATATTATTAGTCACTTTTGTTTTTCAAATTCTTCACCCTGTATATTCAGTCATTATTGGAATCTCCTGTTCAATACGATTTCAACCATATGTAACACTTATGATTTTATGTAGTCTGGAAGGTCTTAAATAAATAAAACAATCATGGAGAAATGTGGTAGATGCATTCTATTATCGAATAGGGTACTGTCAACTTACAAATGGAGCACTTTTTGAACACTTGATAAAGTAACCATTATGTTAAAAATTTTATTATCTTTTAATTTATACGTTTTAATGTAGTTGAAAATAGTTTGTATTACAAAATTCATTGAGGCAATTAGGCGTTGCCAGACTTATTTTATTTATTTAAGTCCTTCCAGACTACATAAAATCATAAGTGTTACATATGGTTGAACTCGTATTGAATAGGAGACTCCAATAATGACTGAATATACATGGTGATGAATTTGAAAAACCAAAGTGACTAATAATATAAGAGAAGCGGCAAATCTGGCAACATTGCAACTATCAAATCTGAAATCTCCGTATCCCCTAATAGGTGTACCCCAAATTTTGTACAATTAGGACTAGCAATTTACGAGATAATTGGCCGTTTCCAGACTTCTGGGCTACTCTGTATACTAAAAAGCAGTAATTAACTATGCACGTGTTGTTATAAACCAACTAGAGCTACCATACTGGTTTAACTGCTTCTTATTGGCTAATTATGTCAAATCTGGATATTGCTGTTTCTGATAAAAACTTACAACTTTACTGAATAGTTTTAACCTCTTATTTCTGTTTTTGTTATGAAATAAGATCTAAAATTTTAATAAACAAATATTCCAAACCGGTACGACACAAAAAACCTCAATCGGAAAATTTTGAGTTTACTGCTTTTGATATTGGACCCCTGATATTGTCCCTATAAATAAGAAAACGGTTTTTCGACCTCTTTTATATAAATAATATATTTTTATTATTTATTATTTATTAACTGTATAATTTTTGAACCCAGTAACACTGTCTAGTATAATTGTTTTAGGTATACCAAAACTTGTAAAATATTTTGTTAAACCGTCACAAATATTTAATGCTGTTTTGCCCGGAATAGGGATAGACTAGGAAAATTTTAAAAAACGATCAATTAGACAAATCTTTTTATTTTAGTGAAAAATGTCTATATGTAATATTTTAAATTATTTTAAGAGTCTTTCAGTTAAAAATAATGGTACATAGGGATTTTTCAAGCTTATTCAGTTCGCTGACAGATGTCAGAAAAATTAATATGTGAAGTGATTGTTTTTTGAAAATTTGTTCAATCATAATTTTGCTTTAAATAATTTAATGTTTCCTCAGTACCTCGGTGATTGGTTTTGCCATCATGATTTTTTAATAACATTATTTGTTCATCGATATCTTTAATCGTATTTACTAAACGTGGACATAAACTAATTTTAAAATTTATTTTTTAAATATTTCTGTATAGGTTTATTTCATTAAATTGAGGTACAAATTTTGTGTCATCAAAATATATATGGTAGGTTTTATTAGGAACTAACTAATTTTATTTGCTCTCGGTTATTTTCTAATGGTAATTTTAAAGTTATGATTTTTTGTTTATTATAATTTTCGGTTTTAACAACTATTCGTTTATTATTTTGTTTAAAAACTAAGATTTGATTATTATTATTATTTATTTTATACAATATGCCAATCATTTTCGACTTTTTTTGGAAGTTAATGTCAATCAGATTGACTGGAATTTTTACTTGAATGTCAGAGATTATTTTTATTTTTTATTTTTTTTTGTAATTAGGGCCAGCTTCATCAAAATCTTTATCAGAAATGTATTTATTGGGGCTTTGGGCTAGATTTTTTAAATTTTCTATGTTTTTTATATTTTTAGCACCTAAATTATTATCTGTAGACTCAGTTTTAAGAGCATTTAATTTAATTCTACTTTAAAAATCGGCATTACTGTTTGGTTTTTCATTTTTGTAAACTATTTTGTAATCATACTTTTCTAATTTTTAGTGCCATTTCATTAATTTTGAATTGGATTCTTTTAAATTGAACAGCCAGACTAACGGGCAATGATCAGTTCGTATAGTATAAGGTTTTCCCAAAAAGATAAACACGGAAATAATTGCAGGCCAACACAATTGCGAGAAGTTCTTTCTCTATTGTGCTGTACCTCTGTTCCGTTTCGTTAAGAGTTCTGACGCGAACGCCACTGGTTTTTTCTAACCTACGATACCTTCAGATAATGCTGCACCAAGCGCAGCGTCTAATGCGTCGGTGGTTCCTATAGAAGATTTAGAAAAATCAGGATATTGAAGAAAAATTTTCTTACAAATATTAAAACATTCAATAAAATTTTGATTATGGATTATTTTCGCATTCTTTTTCAAACAGATACTCATGTGTTTTTGTAATGTTGGAAAAATTTTTAATGAATCTACGGTAATAGTCTAATAGGCCCAAAAAGCATTTTATCTCTTTTTGTGTCCGTGGAATTGAAAAATTTTGTACTGCCCTTATTATACTCTTCATACAGCAGACTGTGAAGAATATAAGAGGTTTACTTTCAGGAAATAAAAATTTTTAATATTCATAACAAAATCTTTCTCATCAAATTTTGAACAACATTTAAAAATGTCCATCTGTCCGTTAGATGTCACGTTTTTTGTCCGCACGATAAGCCGAAAACAAAAAATGATAACAACTTAAATTTTTTAGAAAAAAATTCATTTCTATAAGGGTACGAAACCTATTGATTTTGAAAAAAAATCTGAATAAAAATGGAGGGGGTTAAGGGTGGATTGAATCTTAAAAAAATCATAAAACAAGAACGAAAACTTTCAACTTGAAAATTTCATAAAAATCAAGTTCAACAATAGAACGATGCCTATTCATTTTTAAAAAAAATCTGAATAAAAATGGGGGGTTAAAGAGGTTAAAATTAAAAAAAATTCATAAATCAAAAACAAAGAACAGTATCAAAATTTTCAGGAAAAATCAAGCTCTGTAAATAAAGGATAACGGGGGTTAAAACTAAAAAAAAATCATAAATCAAAAATAGGAAATAATATCATCTTGAAATTTTCAGAAAAATCAAGCCCTATAAGGGAATGAAGCTTATTGATTTTGAATAATCTAAATGAAAATGGGGCGTTAAGAGTAATTGAAATTTAAAAAATATAAGAAATCAGAAACTAAAAGCAATATTAACAAAAATTTATAGAGACAATTAAGCTCTATAAGAGGATGAAGCCTATTTACTCTGGAAAAAAGGAGGTTTTTAACTGTTAAGAGTATCATATGGAATGCCAAGCATTAGATATCTTCATTCTAATTTTATCTGGGTTATGTTTCATTCCTTCAGGTTTAATTACGTGACTCAAATAAGCAACTGATTTCTGTAAAAACTCAGATTTATCCAGTTGAATTTTGAAATTTGCTTTTCTCAACCTATCAAATACATCTCTAACTCTAGAAATATGTTCTTGTGATGAAGTGCTAAATATTAGAATATCATCTAAGTAAACAATGTAAATGGCATTATATAAGCCTCTTAGGACATTGTTCAAGACTCTATGAAAAGTCAATGGAACATTTTTAAGTCCAAACGACATACGAGTGTCCATAGAGAGCCGCAAATGCCGTCTTTGGTATGTCTTGTACATCGATTTCTATTTGATGATAACCAAACGCTAAATCTGCGGTTGTAAAATAATTCGCTCTACCTAGCTTATCTGATATTTTCGTAATGTTAGGTATAGGATACTTATCACTAATACTTTTCTCATTTTACTTCCTATAATCTATAACTAAACGTTTATTTTGTTCGCCTGTCTTATTATTAAACTTTTTTGGGACGACCCATACGTTAGAACTAAAGGGACTGGTGGAACGACGAATTATTCCTTGTTCAAGCATTTTATTAATTTGTTTACAAACTTTATTATTATTATTATTATTATTATTATTATTACAATAAGGGCAGAGGACGGTGTCCTATTGTGTCCAGTAAAAAAAGAGCAAATTAATTAACCTAAAAACTATTAAATCAAGAAATGATTTTAAAATAAATCTAAAGACTAAATATACAAGTATAGTTACAAAATTAAATTCGAAAATGAGCTACATGCAAATGTAGTTCGAACATTGTTCAGGTGGTGAATCCAAAAATATATCATAATTATGAATTGTGAAAAATATGCCTGTCTATATTGTTTTTGTAAATATTGTCACTTTGGGAATCTATAATTTCTTGGGACAGGTTGTTCCAGACTTCGAAGATTCTGTTACTCTTGTTTTGAAGTTTTCTTTCTAAAGTTTTAGCGAATGTCCACGAAGTCAGTATTTAGAGGAAAAGCTTGATTAAGGTCGCCAAAGTTATGTTTTATTATTCGAAACGACAAAATTAGGTCACCGCGAAGACGTCTCTATTGGAATGTTATAAGATTTCCCATTTCTAACCTTTCCTCGTATGATGGTCTAATGCGGCCAAAGGTAAGCCGGGTGGCGCGACGTTGAACACATTCCAACATTTGTTGGTCGCGTACTAGGTCTGGATACCACACGGGTCCTGCGTATTCTAGGATAGGACGGACGTAGCATTTATAAAGTCTGCACAGCGTTTCAAACAACACTTTTGAAAATGTTTTTTGAATTAGGAATAATCTGGAGTTAGCGCGTTTGCACACATTAGTGATATGATTACTCCACGATAAATTAGAATTCACTGTAACACCCAGATCGTTGTACGAGGACACTCTATTTAATGCATGCATGTTGATTGAATATGGCAACTCCGGATTATTTTTGCCAATATGGAGCACAACACATTTGTTTATATTTAGGGGCAAGAGCCAGTCGCAGCACCGTGCCTGATGGTCGTGAAGAGAGTTGGCAAATATTTTTGTATCATCGGCATAAAAACATATTGAGGATGAAACTAACGCTTTAAGGTCGCTTACGTAATACATTAAACAACAAAGGGCCGAGAACCGAGCCCTGTGGAATACCACTTGAGACTGGTCTTTCTAAGGAGAACTCGCTACCAACTCTTACTTTAAAAGATCTGTCGGTTAAAAAATTTAAGATCCAATTATGAAGGTTACCGCGGATGCCTAGATGTTCCAGTTTATGAAGTAGTCGACGTTTTGGGACTGTCAAAAGCCTTAGAAAAATCTAGATAAATGACATCGATAGGCTTTTTATCGTCAATGGATTTCGTCCAATTATTAATACAATGGAGGAGGTTGGTAAGAGTCGATCTTCCTTTAATGAAGCCATGTTGTTGTTGAGGTATAACATTTTCATGAATTAAAAAGGAGGACATTTTTTCCGCAACAATTGATTCCATAACCTTGCAAATAACTGGTAGGAGGCTGATCGGGCGGTAGTTATTGGGATCAAGTTTATTGCCTTTTTTAAATATCGGAGTAACAGATGCAGATTTCCAGGAGGAGGGAAGAAAACCTAGAGTAAAGGATGTATTCATTATTATAGAAAGAGGGTATGATAGAACGCCTGCGCATTTTTTTAAGAAATAAGGTGTTAAGCCGTCAAGGCCAGGGAATGAGTTAGCTTTAATACCTAGTAAATTATTTTTGATTTGGGTTTCAGTAAAAAATATATTTTCAAGTGAAGCTAAATTACGAGTAGTAATAATATGGGATAGTACATCGTTTGGTGGCTCGTTGGTGTAGGCATTGGAGAAAGAGAGCGATAAGATCTCAGCTGTTTCGAAATTGGAGGAGCATAAACTTCCATCAGTCTTTTGAAGAAAAGGAGTGGCTACTTTGGATGAGAGAGAAGAACGGATGTATTTAAAGATTTTTTTAGTGTTGTCACTGTTAGCGATTGATTCTTCGTAAGATTGTCTCGTAGAAGACAGATGCCGCTTGAGCTGGTTGGAAAATCTTCTGTGGCAGATGAAATCGTCGTTATCTTGTGTGTTTTGTAACTTCTCCATAGATTGCGTTTATGTTTTATCATTTCTAGTAGTTCCCAAGTGATCCAGGGTTTTAGTTTGTTGCGATAAACTCTACGTTTAATAGTGTTTTTTGAGAGAATTTGTGTAGTGATGTTGTGAAATTTGTTCCACATAGATGAACAATCATTAGAGGCCAGTAGTAAGTTATCCCAATCAGTAATTGCAAGCGAATGATCAACTTTAGTGAAGTCAATGATTTCTAACGTTGAGAAATGTTCTTCCGATTTAGGAGATTGAATTGTACATGTGCCGTTATTACTGCGTGATCAGATTTTCCAATAGGAGTACTAACCTCTAGGGAGGACAATAATTGTGTGTCATTTGTAAAGAGAAGGTCGAGTGTTGAAGGATCATTATTGAATCGGAAGCGTGTTGGTTCAAGAATCAG
>OV651820.1:59264115-59291108 GCA_927349885.1 Psylliodes chrysocephalus
AGTGACATTTGCAACACCTAATTTAGATATTTTGTTAATAACATGGTAGGAAATTGTGATATGATTAGTCGCCAACTTCCTTTGCAAAAAATATTTTAGCATTATCAGAAACATGCTAAAATATGATTGTAAAGTTTTGCTGATTATCGATTTCCTTTTGCAACACTTAATTAGACTTTTAACTATCACGCATTGATATGATGTAATTTTAATTAAATAACTTTGGTTTCCATAATTTTGAATATTTTTCCATTTTTTTATTGTCACGTGATATTGTTTTAATTAATAGGTAATTGTCTATTGAAATCATTATTAGTGTAATGTTTTCGGAAGACTATAGACGTAAACTTGAGGAATTCGGTGAAAAAGTCCGTAATATTAGTAAGGACATAAAGTTTTATGAGGATAAAAGTTAAACTATAGAAGAATTGGCAAATTTGAAATTGTGGGATAAAGTATTTGATAAATATCGAAGCCCTGCTCCTCAGTCAATTTACCCTTTAAGACGAATTGAGCCGAAACCATGTTAAATATAAATTTAATAATACAACAATTTTAAACGGTATAATATATACCAATGTGCCAGATGGGGTTGATCATATGTCCGTTTGTTTTGATTTGGAGAACCTAAGACAAGATTGTACGCTTTCAGAATGGAAATTAATGAATTTGTCAATGGTGAATGATGATAATTTGAAAACATTTTCGATAGAAATACTTATGGCTGCAAAAGAGACGCTCAATTACAAATTGAAACCTATATTTGCAGACATGAGTGTAGGAGATATTCAGGCGTGGAAAACTGTTATATTAGGTCAACCTTTACTAGAAATTGATTTAAGACATGTTGGAAAAGAAATACAAAGAAACGATACTACGCAAAATGAATTTTATAAATTATTTGTTCTTACATCTTTTACTTTATCATCAATACTTATTTTATTATTAAAAATGTTAATAAAATATATAAAAAGAAAATTAAATAGTAATAAATGATTGAAAATATGTATTTGTGTTTTAATAAAACGTCATCTATTTTAAATTTCATTTATTAAATAAAAACATAACGTAAATATATTTAATTTTTTAGGTAAAATATTTATGAAACAGTAGCGTAGATGTTCAACATTTTCTTGGGTACAGTGATTTAGATTAAATTATAATTTTTACAACTTCTGTCAACGAGAAGTATTCAACCATAGAATCATGCACTATTATGCAGTAAACCTTAGTATTTGCGGGAAATCCCGTATCACTTTCAATTTCTAGTCTTACATCAACTGCGGATGATTTCATTTTTTCTTCTTGTTTAGAACAATCGATTACAAAGAGAGCATGCTTTTTAAATTCTGTATAATCTAAAAGAGGATGTTTTATTTTGGAATTTGAATAGCTTGAATAGAATTCCGTGTAATCGTGGAATGCCATCATATAATCATCGTTTTTGAAGTCATGCTGTATTCTTTCGTTGGGCCAGTATTCTCCATTTAACGATAACCTTATACTTGAAACATTAGAATCATCAAAGTATATAGCATTAGCCTTTACGTTACTTCGCTTATCCGTTTGAAAACATACAATTACAAAACGGGGTCGTTCTACAGATGCACTAGTCTTGACAGACCAAATTTCTCTTTTAGCACCAGCAGTAATCGCTGGTAATTCATTTAACTCCCACTTCCGAAATGGTTTCAATATAGATCGATCCTTTTTTATAGACTCCATTAATTCTATTTTAATTTCATCGTTTGGAAATATATGTTTTACACGTAATTCTAAACTCTCAATTATTATTTTTGCCGTAGTATCTGTTATACCCCCACCGGCTATAGGCTTTTCTGTTATGATTATATAATCATTATCGTTACGGGCACGAATTAGTCGAAATGTTTGATTTCCACATGTGACTAAAGTATAATCGTTTAAAACATTAAATAGATGATCCATACGCATCACCAAACTAAATTTATTTTGTTTATTCAGATGTGGTTTATTCGGATAATTCCATCCTCCGATGCTCATGTTTTGAATCCTCAGGTTTATAGCACAACAGGGATCATATAGTACTTACTATACCAGTATCACGAACTACTTCTATTTCTTTAGAACTTTCACTGTATGAGTAAGAATCAAAGAGAAATGCTCCAAAATTGGGTGCTAGGGAAACATCTCCCCCACCATTAACATCTAATTTTCCTTTAATGCATAATAACGCGTCACTCATAAGGAAAAATGAATCAACTTGTTTTATAATAATTTCCACTACATCATTGTTATTGAATGATTTGATAAATGGCGTATAAATTCGAGACTACTTTTCTAAAAGATTCGTCAAATTGTGGTTTAGTATCAAACATTTGAAACATAGGATCGATCCTCGATTTTTTATGCACGCGCTCATCTATGTCGTCCAAGGAGCGAATATATTTGCGTTTTGTCATTTTTCAATTTAAATCCTAGAGATTTAAGAAATAATCTATTTGCAGGTGTTAGCTCGCTTCGTTTGGCAGTACGATGTGTTACTGATGAAACTGCGGTAGAATATGGGCTTTTATATTCTATAACTAAACCCATTTAGTATTCTTTTAATTCTAAATGAATAGTACTTTTTTCACCTCGAAAATTTACCGGTCTACGATCTTGGTCGAGTACTTCCACTGTGATATTAGTTATTTCTCTTATACTGCTTACAGGTAAAAAAATAGGTGTATTCGGTCTCTCAATGATTGCGTAACCAGGATCAACAGTAGACGGGAACTCGAGGATAGTGTGAGCAGGATTATTTCCAAAGAAAGCTCCTCTAGTAATGTTACAATCAAAGTGTAAGCTTGTTACTTTTATAATATTTACGGGAAGATCGGAAAAATGTATCTTATTAGGATCAAGTAGTTTCTTAGAAAATCCCAATATATTACCAATGTTATTATCCTTTTCAAAATTAATTGTATGATTTCGGCTATAAATTTCACACTTGAGAGTATTGTTGTTAGGTTTTAAAGTGAAATCTGTATTATCGGTGCTATTAAGTTGTTTCTTTATGTATATTTCAATATCCGATAGTTCATAACAGCCGGTAGGAAAAGTAATTTCTCTCAAAATACTCGTATTATTGTTTTCGTAGTAATAAAACTTTTCTCCTACGACGTTTGGAATTTAATTATAGGAATGAAAGCCTAATACAGCTAAAAAATAATTTTTTTCTGGATTTAATACAATTGGAGTTGTAGGAGTGAAGCAGAATTCTTCAGTCTCACTTGAAAGGGTTAAAAGCTGCGACATGACTGATATATTTTTGAAGGTGTAAGGTCTTAAATAAAACAAAATTTTCCTTTTTAACATATTTATTAAAAAACATTAATTATACAAAAATTTTGATATTGATCATTGTTATAATATATTTTAAATTTATTCATATATTTTACTAATTCTTTCGGTGGTTTTAGATTACCAAATGAATCGAAATATTCAACATTATCATTCATTTTTCTATACGCTACCCAATTTGTACCTTTATTTTTAGATGTATCTAGATTCAAGATTGCGGATTCGTGCTGATGAGGACCCGTCTTTGGTAAATTATCTCGCATAAAAACACCTTTGAAATGAGGTATTTTTAAGTGTTTACCGTACGTTATTAACTCCCTATCATATAAAGGTCTATTGGGTAGCTTTAATGGAAATTTTTTTCGTTTTTTTAAATATAAACCGAATCCACCTTTGGGAAATTTCTTCAGATACAACCCTTTACCTATTGATTCCATTGCTTTGTTATGACGATAATATTCCTGTAATTTCTTGTGAGCATTCTTTGCACCTATTACAGTCCTAGCAATAGCGCTGGCGCCTCCTACAAGGCTCCCCAGGGCTCCTAGGATTGGTAAAAGGGGTAAAAAACCACCTGATTTTGCTTCAAATGGAATTATTCGAGGAATCTTAACATGCTTTTTGCCACCTATTTTTTTAATTGCAAGTCTCGCAGCTTTCAATGCATGTGATGCGGATTTTTTTAAATCTGATGACGGATTTTTTTTAACGACTTTGCAACGTTTTTGATAATATCCCGTTTAAAGGAACAACCCATACCAAGCTTTCTTTTCACCTTCATACCGTTTGTGACAATTAAAGCTGCTGACTTTTCACCAAATTTTGCGTCTTTTGATTTATAGCGTGTCCACGCAATGTCCTCTAATACTCTATCTGCTTTATGACGCTCCTCTAAGGATTTATACTGATCATACGCAATATCGTGTTCTTTGCATGCGGCGTCTAATGGATTAATACCGGAATCTCCGCGTGCAATACGCTTTTGCAGTTTTGTACCTGGCCCACAAAATTCGTAGCCAGGTAGATGTAATTCAAAAGGTAGTTTGTTTATGAGAGTATTTAAAACTCCTTCTCCCTGAAATATCAACATCACAATGATAATTTATCATATAGCTAATTTTATTTATAATGATCATCATTTTAAAAAAAGTATTGCAAGATGAATGTTGTCCAACAAGAACAGACATTACCAATCGATAACTTTGATTTTGAACCCGCAAAAAACGTTCATGGAAAACATGGGAAACTCCTACCGGATTCCTTTCGTGCTGTTATATGTGGTCCTAGCGGATGTGGTAAGACTAATGTAATGCTAGCACTTCTCTTCGACTTAAATGGCGCTAAGTTTAAAAATGTTTATGTATATTCAAAATCTCTGTATCAACCTAAATATCAGTTACTTCAAGAGGTTTTAAGTAACGTAAAAGGAGTTGGATATTTTCCATATAAAGATAATGATGATATTATTAGTCCTTATGAAGCCAAAACTAATTCAATTTTTATATTTGATGATGTCGCATGCGACAAACAAAATAAAATTAAGGAATATTACTCTATGGGTAGACATAAAAATATTGATGTGATCTACCTATGTCAGACATACTCAAGAACTCCGAAACAATTAGTCCGAGACAACTGCAATATAATTATGCTATTTAAAATGGATGAAATCAATTTAAAACACGTATTTGATGAACATGTATCGCCAGATATGAGTTTTGATGAATTCAAAAAGATTTGTTCGCAGTGTTGGACTGACAGGTACGGTACTTTTGTGATTGTAAAAAATTTTGCTCTGAATTGTGGCAGATATCGCAAAGGATTCGATAAGTATATAAAAATGTAGAAACAGTATATTTAATATAATTTTTAATCAAGATGTCCGATAATCAAGTTGCAGCACGTAAAAGAAAAATTGCTGAATTGTCTCGAACGATTAGAAAGAAATACTTAGCTTTAAAACTAGGTAGATCTGAGTTAGATGAAACTTTAAATACATTATTCAAACCTATATCTGAACCACTTCAGCATATTGCAAAGTCATCAAAATCATTATCTCAACATGATAATGTTGAAAAAATTATTAATAAAGACGAACCAGTCGAAATTAAAAAAGAATCATTAGACAATTATAATGATAATTATAATGATAACTATAATGATAATTATAATGATAATAATTATAATGATTATAAAGGTATTACTGAAGAATCAGGAAATGTGTACATAGATCAATATCCTGCAATATCTATTCCATTCATAAACGAATACATGAATAAAAGTAGCAAAATAGACAAAAAATATGGACCCACTTATAATAAGACGTTATCAAAGTGGTTGCTTGGTGGTAAAATAATAAACTTTGATAAAAGAACAGGTCTTATTGAAACAGAGGGAAAACAGATTATTGGTACACCGGGACTATTTCAATTAATATTTTATAATAAACCCGTAGGTTACAATAATGATGATTTAAAAAATTATAAATCTGTTTTAGAAACAACTAATGTTCACAGAGATACTCGAGGACGATTGGCACATAGCTCAAAATATAAAAATATCAAGATTATAAAACCAATGTTCTCACGTCAACGTAATGTTGCAGGTACCGGTATGTCTATGCAATATAATAATTATCCTGTGGAGTATGTTTATTGGGACTCACCCAATGAACTTGCAGATCGTTTAAAACTTTTAGTAGCCTCTCAATCTGCCGGAAATAATTCCCATGACAATGAAATAGTTGCTATAATAAATGAACTCAGGGAAGAATAGAATATTCAAATGATAAATTATTTGATTTAGAGAAAGCAATACATAATAAAATAATATAATATTTATTATCATTTACATGATGAGCTTAAATAAATTTGGTCATAGATCAGGGATATATAATCGTACAGTTCCTAAGCTCACATATGAATTTGTTCACACTACTGACGGTAACATATATATTGAAAATGTAAAAATATGTAACCTACAAAAGCCTACTATTGATACAGATGATTCGAACAAAGGTTATGTTGATATGCAAGATCAAAAATTAAGTGAACACATCAACATTGACTACTAGAATAGAATATCTAAGAGATATAATTCAAAATTTACAACAAGTGAATATTTTGAATGATACAAAAATACATAGGTTCCTCCAAAATCAAGAAGATCGTTTAAAATTACAGGATATAAGAATAGGTGATTTATCTAAGGAATTATTTAAAATGAAAAGTAGTATTAATTCAAATATTTAAGTTAGAATATTCTTTAGAAACTGTTAGTTGATTATGAGCTAATAAAGCAGCAAGATCATGAACTTAATATTTACTTTGTTTTTCTTTGTTAGTAGTTCAATATCCCAAAATATTATATATAATGAATCTGAAACGGTAAATTATTTAAAAAAGTATGGATATATCAAAGATTCATTTAACGCTTTAACTGACTTAAAATCTGCTTTAGTATCTTTTCAAGAACAATACAATTTAATTGTGGATGGTACTGTAAATAATGAAACCCTTCAGTTATTTAAAAAGCCACGATGTCAGCATCCTGAAAACGAATTTAGAATCCACGGTAAATGGAAAGAAAGTAATCTAAAATTGTATTTTCCTAACACTATAAATGACAATGATAAATATAATGTATACTTATCAATAATAAGAAAAGTTTTTAAAATGTGGCAAGACGAATCAAATCTTAAATTTGAAATGGTGAACATATATCATCCTCTTCCTAACATTACCATATTTTTTGCAAAACAGAAGCATCAATATCGTCGAAATTGTCAAGGCATTGAAACTTGTCCATATAATTTTGATGGTCCTGGTAAAATACTTGGTCATAGTTTCTTTCCTTCTAAAGATTCATGCATTGAGATTCATTTGGATATGGAAGAAAATTGGTACGCTGGATTAAGTAAAGCTCCCGAAGGATCGGTCAATTTACTTTCAGTTTTAGCCCATGAAGTAGGACATGCTTTAGGATTAGGACATAGTGATGTTAAATCTGCGACAATGTTTCCCTGGTATCAAGAAGAAGCTAGTGATTTATCGGAAGATGATAAAATGGCTTTGGAATCTCTTTACGGTAGACGTAGAGGTATGCATTATATGCCTATACCAAAGAATTTTAAACCTATAATAAATATTCCAAAATCCATAAACAAGCTCAAACCTGCAACAAATACGTCATCTGATAATGAAAACGCAAGCAAGAAATATGTCGATAATCAAGTTAAAGTATTATCAACAGAATTTATGATTTTTAAGAGCAAAAATATTAATGAAAGAAATAGACACTTTAATTTTATGCAAAACCAAAGTCATTACTTATCATTTCTAAATGATAAAATTACCGAAATCACGAATGTAGAACAAAATTTACAAAAATCAATAAGTTTAGTTTCCATTCAATTAAATAATATTATAAAAGATAATTTTGATTATATGCAAACCAAAGTCATTATTTATCACTTTTAAACGATAGAATAACTGACACCATAAATATGGAGCAAAATTTACAAAAATCAATAATTTTAGATTCTAAAAAAATAAATACTATTATAAAAGAACATTCAGATCGTTTATCATTGCAGGACGAGAGAATTAGAGATATATCAAAAGATTTATTTACATTAAAAAATTGTACAATGCCTAAAATCTTTAATCCGCAACATGACCTCAAAGGAGAGAAAACAAGTAGTTAATGAAATACATGCTCCGGCACGTAAAAATTATCCTAGAAGACGTACAATTATTAAAGGTCTTTTTGATCTCTGGCAAATGGATCTTGCTGAAATGAGACAATACAGTCAGCAAAATAAGGGCTATAAAATGATATTAATCTGTATCGATTGTTTCTCAAAGTTTTTATGGACCCGTCCTCTTAAGTCTAAAACGGGATGAAATTACAAAAAAATTCGCTGAGATTCTCGCTGATGTTAAAAAAAGTCCTAAAAACCTTCAAACGGATCAAGGTACGGAATTTTTTGAAAGAAAATTTCAAAATTTAATGAATAAATATAATATAAATCATTATAATACCTATAGCATTAAAAAATCTGCAATTGCAGAAAGGGTTATAAGAACATTAAAATCAAAATTATATAAATACTTTAGTTTATATGGTACCTATAAATGGATAGATGTATTACCTCAATTTACCAAAGAATATAATGATAGTAAACATAGTAAAATTGGGTATAAACCCTCAGAAGTTAATAAATCTAATGAAAAAAAAAAATTTTACTTCAAAGTTACAGTCATTTGAAAATTGCCGGTTCACGAAAATTTAACGTTGGTGATATTGTTCGAATAAGTAAATCGAAACATATATTTAAAAAGGGATATACTCCAAATTGGACAACAGAATTATTTAAAATTATCACCGTGAAAATCACGAATCCGACTACTTATCTATTGGAAGATATGCAAGGTAGTCAAATAAAAGGAGCTTCTTATACTGAAGAATTACAAAAAGCAACTTATTCCGATGTTTATTTAGTTGAAAAGGTATTACGTCGAAAAGGCAATTTGATGTTCGTTAAATGGTTAGGTTTAGATAAAAAGCATAATAGTTGGATAAAAAATACTGATTTAATATAAAAAATATATGAGAACCATAATCTAATTTCTACACTGTTCCATTTTTAATAATTAATTTTTAATCTAATTATCACGTGAGTGGGAGTTTAGAAATATATATACAACAGAGAATATCCAGCTCCAGTCAGTTATTATAATCATGTCGAGCCAAGAAATATTTAACTTTAACCAGTTTGATGTATCGTCTGACTCCCAGTATAATAGTTTATCGTCAGACTTTCCACCATTCTTCGATGAACCATTTATATCGAATCCATCTACATTATACTGCGGATGTTCATGCCGCATAACACCCCTAATAATAATAATAATATAATAATGTTTATTTACCAGCAATATATATGTTATGGGTTTCTTCTTGTTATTAATTTTTTAAAAACAACACTTAAACTTTTTTTTTAACACATTTATTTAATACTTATTATAACTTAACTTTTACGGCAAAAGGCAAAGCCGGGAATTTAATGTTGAATAATAGTTTAAAGACAGCTATGGCTTCAAGACTACTAATCGCATAAAAGACGCTGTGATCTCTATTGGATCCTATTTATAATATTTTATCTAGTGACGTAGCTAGAGGTTGAAACAATGTTGTCTGGGACGATTAGGGCACCTTGGAATATGCTGAGCTGTTTCCTGTTTACTGGGTTATGTGAGTCATTCTCTATGAATAGAGCCTTGTTGGGTTATGATATAACAACTCTCCCCTTTTTGAGAAAATTGATGTAATACAGCAATTTTCTAAGCCAGGACCTTGGGATGGCTAGAGTTTAATTCGAAGCCTTCATCTTCTTCTATTGGATCATTTAAGTGTATTGAACGTCTTCTTCTTGCAGGAAGAAATCTTCTTAAGTTTATAATTGATGATCGATTTGGAGGCGGTGTTGGTGGATAATTATCAGTATTTGAAGCTAATATACCTATTTGTCTTTGCCTTTTACGTTTACATTTACAATAAAAATACAATAATATAAGACATATAATTATAACAATAGTAAAATAAACAAACCAAGAGATATGTTTGGTAACAAAGGGTTCATTAATTATTTTGTCCAGTTGATCAGAATATTGATCTAACTTATGCTGAGCAATGTTTAAATCATCTACATTAATCTTACTTAATTTTAGCGGCTTTAGTTTAGGCAAATCTTTTTTATTTGGAAAATCTTTACAACATTTATATGGAATTAAAATTGGAAATATTTTATAATTAATTTCATTTTCTGAATTAATTAGAAATTTAGAATTTACACGTGTACTTCCAATAAAAGCATTACATGTGGAATGAAGTTTTAATATTGAGTTTATATTTATAATTTGAGTGGTAACATTGCTATCTTTACAATTAACAGTGACAGGTAAAGGATCTGATAAACTAATTAACCAAGTATTTAATTGAATTTCAAAAACATTATATTCTTTTGCAAAAATTAAAGTTATTGTACAAATTCTAGGTAATTCCATCAATGGTTTTAATATTTGGGCTTCACAAATTGCATTATTATCAATTGGATAAGCATATTGATTATCACATATTTTTAGATTAAAAGAGAGTGGTTTACATTTTTCAAAATCTGAAAGGGGTATATATAACATAGAATCATCATCTCTTGCAATATATTTTTGATTTGTGGCTAAAATGTGATGTAACCCAGTCCTATTGTCCAAAATGGGGATAGGATATAATTGATACACTGTAAATATTTCTGGTTCCACTAAGGGGATTATTAAAACAAAAATTATTTTTGATTCTGTTTGGAATGCTTGTAATTTTATTATATTTAGATATTGAGCTATTGATGACATTCTAATAGGTAATGGTAAATAGTTTTTCTGTAACTCTTGTGAAATATCTTGAAGGGAATCTAATAAATCTGCTGGTCTTATGATTGTACTATGGATTATTTCCAGTTTTGCAAAAACAATAGAATTTAGAATATCATTTATATAGTTTTCTAAATAAGTATAGCTTTCTAACAATTGAGCGCACAATTCTATAGTTTTCAGTTTTGCTTCTACCAATGCAAACTCGTCTGTTAAATCATAAATAGATTTTTCGATACTTTTAATGTCTTCGTTAAATGTTTGTTCATCAACTTTTAATTGTTGTATTGTATTATTAAATTCCTTTATTACAGAGGTTGTTACTAAAATTTGATTTTTCATTAAATTTTCTATTTCATGTTCATCGTGATTAAGTTTATTAATACAATTATTAAGATATTCTCCGTCACTGGCATCTAAATTACCTGTTATTGCTTTCCAAAAGGTTCCTACACCATTTATTAATCCTCTCTTATTACGATTATTATAATTTAAAGTGTCAGCAAAGATCTCATTAACTTTTGTATCTATTTGGTTCGATATTTTATTAAGTAAGCTAAAATGAGTTTTTATCTCAGCTTGAAAATACTTCATGCGCGGATTTTCTTTATCTAAAAGCGAGTTTATAGAGTCTAACAGATTACGATTATATTCAATAGCACTTATTACTACTTCTAAATCTACGTTAACTAAAAGAGTCCATTTATTATTTGATATCTTAACATTTCCTCTGTCTTGATAATAAATTCCTATAGAGTTTTTAATCGGGGTAATTGTATATTGTTCTCGGGACTGTGTTGTTGAATTGCAAAATAATATCAATAAGATTACCAGGAGTTTTAAATGAGGTTGAGATTTTAGGTCAGTCATCTTGTTCATTTTCGTTATCTGAAACAAAATATGGTTTCATTCGATCGAAATTTATTTTTGAATTCTGATTAGTTTCTAGATTTCTTACTAATGCCGAATTTTTATAAACTTCTAAGATTTCGAAGGGTCCGTTAAATTTATTAGCTAATTTATTTTTAATTTGGGATTCTTTTATGTAAACTTTGTCGCCTATTTTATAGTCTGTGGGCTTATGATGAATTTTACTATCAAAACGTTCTTTAGCTTTTTCTTTCTGAATTTTGGTTTTCTCTCGAGCAACTTTATAATAATGTTGCATTCTATTATTTAAATCTCTAACATATTTAGTAATTAGGTCTTTTTTATGATAAAGTTTTTCAGGTGGGCGCCCTGCTGTATGTCCAAATAGTAATTCATATGGAGTAAATCCATGAGTTTTATTTTGTGTATTATTATAGCAAATTACTGCATAGGGTAAGGCTGATAAAGGGTTTTCATTTGGATTTTCTGATTGGTCAATTCTGATCATTTCCATTAGGGTTGCATTAAATCTTTCTAAAGAGCCATTTGATTGTGGGTGATCTACACTTGAAAATGTAAGTTTGATGTCATAAAGGGTACAAAGATCTTTAAGTAAATTATTATTAAATTCTGTTCCATGATCACAATGTATACGTAAAGGGGTGCCATAATGTTGAATAAATAAAAGTATAACGTTTACAACGGTTTTTGATGTCTTATCTGAAAGTGGATATGCTTGAGTAAATTTTGTCAGTTCGTCTCTAATAACTAGGGCATAGTTTTTTGTAGGTATTTCTAAAATGTCTATGTTAATTCTTTCAAAAGGCGTTTTTGGGGTTTCGGTAATTACTAAAGGGTTATTTAAGTTTTTTCGACAAATTTTTGTTTTTTCACAGATTTCACAATTTTTTATAAATTTTTCAACATCTTTGGTTATGCCGGGCCAATTATATTTTTGTTTTATTCTTCGAAGGGTTTCATTAATCCCTCTATGAAAATTATTTTTTCCGCTGTGATATTGATCAAGTATTATTGGAATTTGTTCGTTATCAGGAATTGTTACAATGTCTTGACAGATAGTGAAATTGATTTCTTTTTCTGCTAAAATATAAGAAAGCATTTCTTGAATTGGTAAATCGGGATTGTATTCTATAAAATATGTATCGTTTGATTTAAATATATTTTGAGATTTATAAATTGAAGTAAACATATATTCGATAGCTGTTTCATTATCAAAAGGAACTGGAATTATGAAATATTTTCTATTTTTTACAGATTGACTGGTTAAAACATTAATTTTTCCATAACTGAAATCGGTATCAGTTTCTAAAATATCTTCTAGAATTTTTTCGTGAATATTTGTTACTTTGTTTTGCTGGGGAAAGATTAAAATATTTTTATGAGTTTTGTCTAAAAGTTGAGCATTTGTAGTCTGGAATTTTGAATAGTCAATAAGCGATTTTGATTTATATAATCTCACAAAATTCGTTAATTCTTCAAAAACTGTTTCTGTGGCTATTTCGGTTTCTGTATCTGAAACTTCTTGTTCTTCTAATGCGAAAATTTTGGATTTAAAATTTGCTACATTTTCAAAATGATTTATTTTAATTCTGGAAAGAGCATCTGCATTTTTGTTAATTTTGCCAGGTTTATAAATAATTTCATATGAGTATTCTTCTAATTTTAAACGCCAACGGGCTAATCTGCTACCAGGGTCTTTAATTGAAAATAACCAAGTCAAGGGACGATGGTCAGTAATAAGTTTAAATTTATAACCATATATATAAGGGCGGAAGTGCTTTACTGCCCATACAATAGCAAGTAGTTCTCTTTCTATAACTGAATATTTAGTTTCTGCAGGAGAAAGGGTTCGTGATGCATGAGCTATGGGTAAATCTTTTCCTATAGGTCCTTGTGACAAAACTGCACCTATTGCAAATGATGAAGCATCTGTTGTTAGAACAAAGGGCTCATTAAAATTAGGATATATTAAAATTGGAGAAGAAGTTAAAGCTATTTTTAATTCTTCAAAAGATTTTTTACAGTCTTCGTTAAAATTAAAGTCAACGTCTTTTTGTAAAAGTCTAGTCATTGGTTTAGATTTTTTCGAGAAATTTGGGATGAATCTTCGGTAATAACCGGCTAATCCTAAAAATTGTTTTATTTCTTTTGGAGTTTTGGGTTCAGGAAAGTTTAATATACATTCTATCTTTTTTGGGTTTGGTTTGACTCCGTCTTTTGTAATAAGATGTCCAAGATAAGTAACTTCTTGGCGTAAAAATTCACATTTATCTGGTTGTAATTTTAAATTTGCATTTTGTAATCTTTTAAAAACTTGTTCTAAATCTTTAATATGTTCGTGGATGGTTGGGGAGTAAATTAAAATATCGTCCATATAAACTAAACAACGTTCATTTCTTAATCCAACTAAAATGTGGTCTAATACTCTTTGTAATGTACTTGGGGAATTTTTTAGTCCAAACGGCATTCGCAAAAATTCATAATGACCGTTTTCTACTGTAAAGGCTGTTTTTTCGATATCATCTTTTGACATTTCAATCTGGTGGAAACCAGAAGCTAAATCTAATGAAGTGAAATATTCGCATTTTCCGAGTTGATCTAATAAGTCACAAATTAAAGGTAATGGATATTTGTCGTCTACTGTCAAATCATTTAGTTTGCGATAATCAATTACTAAACGATATTTTTGAGTATTCGAAGCATCGAGGCGTTTGGGTACGACCCAAATAGGACTGCTCCAAGGGCTTACTGAGGGTTGAATAATTTTTTGATCTAACATATTCGAAATTTGTTTTTGAACTTCTTGTTTATGAACTTGGGGGTATCTATAGGATTTTGTATAAACTGGTTGAGCATTTTCTTTGAGCCTAATTGAATGTTTAATTTCACTAGTAAAAGTTAAACGATCTCCATCAATATAAAATATATCAGAATATTTTAAGCATAAATTTTCAATAAGTTCTTTTTGTTCTTCATTAAGATGATCTATTCTAAGTAGGTTTTTTATTTGTGTTTCTCTATCTATAATTTTATATTCTGCATCTGAATAATTATAATTATTAATTAAGTATTGTTCGAAAGGTTCAATGACTATGTCAGAAAAGTCTATTTCCTTTTGAATAGCATTCGCGTTCAACACTGTAACTAGAAATTTTCCGTTGTCATTTATTTTTACAATTGCATTCGGTAAATAAACTTTTTCTTTCTCTTGAGCTAACAGTATAGCATCAGTATTTTTTAATTTACTTTTCAATTCAATAACTTGTTCTATTCGTGGTTCTATTAAAATTATATTTTTTATATCTGAATTTCCTTTATTTTGTTTTTCTATTTTCGGTTTTATTTTTTGAATATCGTCTTTATTGGAATTTTTAAATTCATTTGGATTTTCAACTTTATGAAGCGGAATAATCTTAAAGTTAGTTATTAACTGTTTATTTTTAATATCTACTATACAATTATAATGTTCTAAAAAGTCTAATCCTAATATTCCATCAAATTCTATTTCTAAATCGTGAACGTAAATTTTTAGGTAATCATTATCTTTAAATGGTATTAAAACAGATTCTTTTATTATTTCTGTTCCTGATGTTACACCTTGTAAAATAATTTTTTCTGGTTGTCTTTTTGAATAATTTTGGCAAGTTTTCTTTTTGAAAATTGAAATCCCTGCTCCAGTATCTATCAAAATTTTAAATTTATTTGAGGAGTCATATATGTAAAATAAATTTTGTGGATTTACTTTATTTATAGAAAATTCTGTTCTGGGTTTAAATTCAACGTTTGGATTTGAGTTTGTATTTCTTGAATTGGGGTTTCTGAATTGGTTGAAATTTCTGGTTCGTTTTGGACCATTGGAGGAGAAGGAGGAGGAGGAGTGTCTTGAGAATGGACCGATTGAAAATTTTCATTATTAAACTGAATTTGGTCAAGTGGGTGTTCTGTCAAAAATTCTGGAGGATAGTTATAGTTATCTACATCAGTATTATCGTCAAAATTATCATTTAAAAGAGAATCTCCAAAATATAATTCGGGATCGGAGTAGCTATAAAAATCGTCATTGTAGTCTACACTATAGTCTGATGAATCATTTTCAAAGTCAAGGTTTAAAAATTCATTAAAGGTTTCACTTTCATCTTCTGTATAATAGTCGTCATCAGGATTTCCTGGATAAGAATTTGTCAAGTTTGTATTATAGGGGTCATATTTAAAATTAGTATTATGCGTCCTTTGAAGGCCACTTGAGTTTGCAGGTTTATTTTTAAAATTGTACGAGTTGTCATAATTGCGTTGTGTTTGATTTTGTATAGGGTATTGTCTAGAAGTTGAGGGCAAATTGCGATTAAAATTTTGGTTTTGATTTTGGTTTGGGTATTGTCTTGAGGGTAGGTTTCTATTAAAATTCTGATTTTGATTCGGATAAAACATTTGAGGGTAATTTGGATTTTGATAAGTACGCGGAATAAAAGGTGGTTTTTGGAAATTATTGGGTGTATTGCGATTGTTAGTGAATCTCTGTACGTTAGTTCGTGAACTTTGGAAATTTTGAGTATTTCGTTGTTGAAAATTTCGAGAGGTATTTTGTTTTAAATTATTTTTTTGGTTTTCAAAATAAATCAGTTGTATTTCTCGTTTAATTCTGCGTGCTGCATCTAATATGTTTTTAGGGTCACTAGCGCGAATTATCTGGCCAATTTTCGGTTCCAAGCCAGTTAATAAAGTGTTTAGTACCATGGATTCAACAAGCGAATTTTGGGCTAATTTTTGGCTATTTGTTAAATTTGAACTTTGTATGCAACTTAGCATTTTCGAACTATGAGATTGTAATCTCGAATAAAATGATAATGGATTTTCGTTTATGCTTTGTTTAAAGCTAGGTAAATCTTGAATTAAGGAATTTAAATCTCTACTATCACCGAAATGAGCATTTAGTAAAGCAATAATGTCATCATAATTTTGGGGGTTACGAGAGTTAATGAGTTGTGCCGCTTTTCCTCGTAATTGATTTCTAATATGAATTATTAATAAATTTTTTTGTTGGTCGTCAGACATTCCCATTGCATTGTCACAAGCATTAATAAAATTATGAAGAGCTATAGAATCGCCGTCATATTGCGGAATAATACTAAAAATTTCTGAAAGTTTGTAATTAATTTCTTCTTCTTCTTGTACTTGCGGTTGGGATGATTGTGATTCTGTAGTGGTCGGCATTTTGTATTTATGAGGTCGAATTTCAAAATAAAAATAACAAATAAAAATATTATGTACGGGGTTACTTCGTTTAAATCAAATATAATATAGAATAATTGATGATGATTATAAGTTATATACTTACAGTTTCTCGTGGGTGTTCACTCAGTTTCTTTTTCTTCTCACTGCCAGGGGTTTCATTAGATGTTCCTAATCCACAGGGAAGATCAGCAACTGGATGGACGAAGTTGGTTCTCTCTGTCAGGGGTTTCACTAGGTGTTCCTAATCCACAGGAGTCCAACGATGGGGTTTTCTTATTATGGGGAAGTTCTTTCTCGGCTAAGGGATAGGAATCCGCCGTTGGGTTAGCTCTGCTCAGGGCTGCTTGTTCCTCAACGTACCAGTATTATCCTACTGACTGCGCCAAATTTGTTATGGGTTTCTTCTTGTTATTAATTTTTTAAAAACAACACTTAAACTTTTTTTTTAACACATTTATTTAATACTTATTATAACTTAACTTTTACGGCAAAAGGCAAAGCCGGGAATTTAATGTTGAATAATAGTTTAAAGACAGCTATGGCTTCAAGACTACTAATCGCATAAAAGACGCTGTGATCTCTATTGGATCCTATTTATAATATTTTATCTAGTGACGTAGCTAGAGGTTGAAACAATGTTGTCTGGGACGATTAGGGCACCTTGGAATATGCTGAGCTGTTTCCTGTTTACTGGGTTATGTGAGTCATTCTCTATGAATAGAGCCTTGTTGGGTTATGATATAACATATACATTCAGATACAATAAAATAAAATCCAATAGGAAATAAAATGTAAATAAACAAGAAATGTGTCACTGAATCTGCTCACTGTACAAAGTACAATGACAGATTGTGTGTGACAAAAAATACGACAAAATAAAATAAATAAAACTTATAACAATACAATAGTAAAAATTTAAAAATATGAAGCAATTAAAATACAAATTATTAATATAAATAAAAGTTATATAAGTAAAATTTATTTCCAATATACCTCGGCATAAGTATCTCATACAACGAACATAACTTCTACATAGACAAAGAACATTTTTAAAATATTCAGATTCTTTAACGTTTATAATATACTTTCTAATTATTTAATTTCTATTTTTTTTTTTATTCGATTATATTACGGAAAAAGTTCGCGGTGTTTTTGTTATAAATTCTTTTACACATCTTTTAAATTTTTTTACTGTTTTTATTTCTCGAAGCTCCGTTGGAATGTTATTAAAGATGTTTGGTCCCAAAAACCGATAGCTATTTTGTCCAATTGATTTATTCGTTCGTGGTAGCAAATAATTGTCTCTATTTCTTGTATCATATTGATGCAACGGTGTTTGCAGATCATCTTGATTTTGAAATTGATGGGTGAGTGCTGCTTGACAGAATAACTGTCGTAAGTCAAATATCTGGGTTTCTTAATACACATTTTCAGTAGGATATCTTCTATTTTTGTTTAGCATTATTTTTAAAAAACTTTTTTGAATGATCTCGATTGGCTTTAAGTGCGTTTTAGTGACTCCACCCCAACCAATTATTCCATAGTTGAGATGAGATTCGAAAAGGCTATGATACAAAATTCTCTTCTGTGGTAATTCTAGCATTGGTGATATTTGTATGAATTTAAATAAGACACTACATAATTTGTTTAGTAAGTATTGAGTATGTTTGTCCCAGCGCAAGTGGCTATCTACTATTATCCCTAAATATTTAGTTTTATATTTTCAAGTTATTCCAGTCAGTAGCTTCGTAATGCATTACTGTGTCATCTGCAAAGCTAATAGTATTTGCTTTACTTTCCACTAAAAAGAGATTGTTCAGGTAGACTATAAAGAGTAGAGGCCCTAATACTGTTCCCTGAGGTACACCACATGAGAATATTTGATCGATGCTGGTAATATTTTGTATTTTGGTTTTCTGTTTGTTAAGTAAGACTTCATTAATTTATTGGCTATACCCCTTATACCCATATCTTCAAGGGAATTTAATAAATGACAATGATTGACGGTGTCGAAAGCTTTAGCCAAGTCTAAAAAGATTCCTATTGATGGTTTTTTATTGTCAATTGAACAGTAAATTTTATTAGTTAGTTCCCTTATTGCGTCTTCCGTTGAACTTCCATCCCTAAATCCATATTGTCTTTTTGATAACAATTTGTTTTTTTTTTTTTCAGGAAGTCACATATTCGATGTTTTATCACTTTTTCTAGAATTTTCCCTATTGAAGAAATCAGGGCTATCGGTCTGTAGTTAGTTATTTCTGTTTTTTCGCCATTTTTATACATGGGAATAATTAGAGACTGCTTAAAAAGTTGAGGAAAGGTGCCTGTAGAGAGGCTTGTGTTGATTATATTTGTAAGTGGGGCAGCTATAAAGTCTGAAATGAGTTGCAATGTCTCTGCAGTTATGTTATCCGATCCTGGAGCTTTCTTCTTTTTTTAACCTGTTATTATTTGTTTTACCTCGGTTATAGTTGTGGGAATAAAAAATATTAAATTGCTAGAAACGTGCTTTTTTCTTTATAATTTTTTGTTTTTTTAATGTTTTTTGCTAAATTTATCCCTACATTTGTAAAAAAGTTATTAAACTCATTTGCTATGCGATTTGGATTAGTGATTAAAATTCCATTTTCTGATTTAATACGTGTTATAATATGTTTTTCTTTATTTTTTGTTAATTTATTTATTACGGACCAAAGTTGTGTAGAATCATTCTTTTTTTTCTCAATCATATTTTTATAATAGTTGATTTTTGCTTCTTTAATTTGGATATTTACATTTTTTTTATAGTTATTGTACTCACTATATATTTTTGTGGATCATTTTTATATTTTTTATAAATTTAATTTTTTTTATTGATGAGTTTAATCAATGATCCAGTTATCCAAGCCTTTCGTTGTCGTTCATTTTTTTTTTATTTTAATTTTAATTTCAGATTTTTTAATAGCATCTTGGATATAGTCTACAAGTTTCTCAACTGACAAATCAAGATTTTCAATATTTATAAATTCACACCAATTTATATGTTGTATATGTTCTAATAATTTTTTGTTATTAATTTGTTTGTAGTAATTTTTATCTTCATTAATATTAGGTTTAACATTGCAATTATTAAACATAATTTATAATAATATTACAAAGTGGTCTGTAATGAATGTTTCTACAGTTGATGACATTATATTATCGAAATTGTTTTTATTTGATGCTATAAAAATGTGGTCTACGCAAGATCCGGAATCTGGTCTGGTAACAGTATTTATAGCCGATAGGAAACCATATTCAGCAAGTAGGGTTAAATAATTTTGGGTGTTCTCTATATTTTTAGCTAATAAGTTAATATTAATATCACCAATAAAAATACTGTAGGCAAATTGTTTAGGGTGACTTTCTAATATATCTCTTAAACCTTCTAAAAATATGTCCACATGACTATCTGAAGGGGATCTGTAAAATATGTTTATATAGACAATGTTTTTGTTATATTCTAATTTTACACGTAATACAAAGGAATCGCCTAGCTTTACATTTATATGATCTAGATATAGTTCTGTTTTTATGAAAACCAATACACCATCATTTTGATTCCGAGTACCGTTGTTATTATCTCGACATTTGGTATACTTCTAGTTTTTGTAAATACAATACAATCAATAGATGTGTCTAGGTCTTCTAAAAATATTTCAAACTCATCTAGGTTTTTTGCTATACTTCGAATATTATTGTGGATAATTTTTATATTTGGATTATTTTTATTTATTTCAAATACCTGTTTTACCTCGCTAGAGCTACTTAATTGAAAGTTGTATATTTTTTGTACGTTAAAGTCTCGAATATTAGGGATCCATTTTATAATATATTGTTTATACTAAATTATTATAAAAAATATGACAATGAAAAATTAATCTAAGATGTATGCAATACGAATATATAATCTGGATAAAATTAGATAAAACTCATTCATCAAAATTTTAAATACACAATTTTTTTTAATACAATAATAAAGAAATTAATGAACTATAATACCTATTTAGAAACAAAAAAAATATTAGTGGATCAGATCTCACTATTTTTAAGCATTAAAAAGTTAAGAGGTAGCTAGAGAAAATTTTACCAGTGCTCTGCTTTGTTTCTTCCAAGTTCTTTTTATTTATTCAGTTCTTTTTGGTGTGTTGCCCTTGTAGTTCTTTGGGAACTACTTGAATTTGTTCTTGGTCTAGGTGTAGTGCAGTTTTTCTTATGTTCTTCTACCTTCTTGTTTTTGGGGGGTCTATCTTCTTGTTTCTCCGCTGCTGATATTTCTACGATAGCTGCTTCTTTAACTTTTTCTTCTATGTCTTTCTTGTAGGAATCAATTTCAGTTATTTGTTTTGATTCTGTTTCATCAACGTTTGGCTCGGTATTGATGATTTCGGTAGCTGTAGTAGGTATTTGCGGTGTTTCTAGCGTGAATGTGTGCAAGCTATCTTCAAAAAATGTTTGATGGACAATTGGGGTTTGTGGTGCACTACTTGTCTTACGTGCAATTTTATTTAGAGGACTATTTTCAGGAGACAGATTTAGGTCCGTATCCATTTTTTTTAATTGGTCGACTGTATACGTATCATTATTAATAATCAACGTGCGGCCCTTTATTCTTGCATGATAGTTTCGTGACCTTGCTATATTGAGGTGCTTTTGTAAAATTCTTCTATCCTGTCTATCTTCGTAGCATAAGTCTTCGTTGAAAAATATATTCGATCCTTTTAACTTATAGCAGTTTTTAATAATTTGACTTTTCTTTAAGTATGATAGAAACTCAATTTTGATAGCTTTTTTAGTGCCTAAACGTATTTCGTATATATTATTTAGTTCAATAGCAGATATTTCTAATCCAAGCAGTTCTTTTATTTTGTTAAGTACTTGCGTAGTTAAATCTTCATTTTCATTAATACTAATTCCAATCAGGATAAGATTATTTTTGCGGATTGTTCTATCAATATTCAGATTTTTTGCTTCAAGATAATTAACTTTTCGTTCAAGTTGACTTACCCTCTTTAAACATTCATCAATTTTTTGTAATGTTTTATTATTTTCAAACCTAATTTCGTTTCTTATTTGTTTACTCTCTGTTTTTATTAGTGTAAGTATATGATTTAATAGATCCTTATTAGATATGTCATTTATTTCATCATTCATGATTATTACATTACGTTAAAACTTTTTGAAATTAATAATCGGTATGTTGCCTACGCCACTGTTTAATATTTAGCAAGAATACTGATACTGATAAATCAAGTAGTTTTTTATCTTAGTGTAATTAGTTCTTATCTGTTTCAGTCTCTAATATGTATTAATAAAATGCAGTTTTACTCACAATGCGTTTGTATTTCGTATTGAGTTTATGTTCTTAATAAAGTAGATTTTTCTACGGTTCTGTTGATTCCAAAAACACTTTGTTCTTCATACAATTAACACTATTTTATTTGGTTTTTAGCGGAGCGTTCTTTTTTAATCAATCACTATCGTCAATTCAACACTTACTACATAATATATATTATATATAACTACATAATCACTTTTTAGCGTAAAGCTAGAGATAGTTAATATTTTATCAAAAATTAAAATTTGTCCCTGGCATTTTCAGTCATTAACACGGACTTCATAAATTCACTAATATATGGAGAAGTTAGAAAAATTGAGCTGTATCAGCAGGGGACAACATTCAATTTATCTGAAGTGGATGTGATGACAATATTGGACGTGAATATAAATCACCTAGGTGTATTATGCTAAATAATTTAAATTTTTTACAATATTTTGAAAATTTGATGGAAATTATCCAAAAATATTTTAGAGATAAAAATGAGTTTAGTTTTTTAAATGTGTTCAATCTACTTCATAGTTTTTGTGATAGTAGTGATAATTTGTTAAATAATATTTTAAGAGAATACATTTTTTATTTTAAAAATGATATAATTATAATTTTAAATAACGCCCATAATAAATTAAGGTACACACAATTGTAAATACATTTATTTTTTTAATAAATTTATATTTAAAAAAATTTTTTTGTTTTATTTTTATTTTTCAGGAATAATGGTAAATTTAAAAAAGAATATTTTGTTTGATAGTGTTTAATCAAAATTCACAGTAATATTCAAATTATTATGGAAAAGTAACTACCAGTGATTCTTCTGCAATACAATGTTGTCATACCTATTTCAATTTACTGTGAAAATCAGATTAAAAAAAAAAAATATGGTGGATACATGGTATAGCATTTGATTTTTAGTGAAAATTGGATTTAAAAATTCTATAAATTATTGTGGATAGATAATATAAATTTGAAAGATTTTTTAAAATTTGAATTTTCCATAATATAATAAATACTTTATATTATGGCGGATGCGCCCTATGAATTTAATGGGATTTTTAAAAATTTAATTTAAACTACATATTTATTAATTTAGGAGTTTTATTTAGACTTTGATATACATTATTTCGTCGTGAAAATCGCAATCTGTTAAAAATATTTGATTCACAATCATTAATTCTTACCTGTTTGGAAGCGAATTCAATTTAAATTGAAAATTGGATTTAAAAATTCTTTAAATTATTGTGGATACATATTATAAATTTGAAAGATTTTTTAAAATTTGAATTTTACATAATACTTTAAATTATGGCGGATGCGCCCTATGAATATAATGGGATTTTTAATTTAATTAAAACTATATATTTATTTATTTATTTAGGAGTTTTATTTAGACTTTGATATACACTATTTCTATGAACTATTTCTAAAATAGGAGCTATAATTTTCTCAATGTTTGAAATTCGTCGTGAAAATCGCAATCTGTTAAGAATATTTGATTCCCAATCACTAATTCTTGCCTGTTTGGAAGCGAAGCTCCAAGCATACATTAAGTGAACTTGATTAAGTGCTTCATTAAACGATACTTTCTTTTTCATAATTAAATAGATGTATTCTACGATAACTTAAAGTTGTAGGAATATGAGAACGGTCACTATTGTCGATTGCTTTCTTTAATTTAGATAACTAGAGTAATCACTGTTAGTATAAGTCATCGGTAAGCTTTATATATTCAGCTTATTATTAACACTGATATTTCCTAAATTCTGATAACTTTTAAAAGGATGAGACGTAAATAAAATGCAAATATTATTAAAAATCATTTATTAAAACATTTATATAAGACATATGTACAGACACATTTAAATACTATCATATTTGACGACATTGAACTGTTATGCCAGGGCCTTCATTTTTAAATATTTGTTTTTTTAATTGCCTAATACAATTTATATTTATTTCACTATGAATTTCTTGAGGAATACAAAAACTATACTTTTAACAATTAAATTCTTTTATAACTTTTAAACCTATATTTACAGGATTCACATCCTTCACAATCCAATAAATTTCATTTGATGTAAGCTCTTGTAATGACGGTGCAGTTATCAAAATATCCAATTTATCACTGTTTTCATACTTTTGTATAGTAATATATGGTGTGACAGCTCTTGATGACATAACAATTCAATATCCTGTGAACAAAGAAAATATATAGGTAAGTATTTTACAATAAAATAACTGATACATTTATTCAATGATGCTGTAGTGACCCCACGGCAACGTATCAAATGAATTAGGAAGCAACTTTCGCTTATTATCATGCGGACTTAATACTATTTTGCTCTGTTTAATTGAGTATATATTATGTGCATAGGAACGAATTGTACATTGATTGTCAGACATTATCTTATTTTCCTTTAAACAATTAACGTAATCAGTAAAAGTTATCCTGTTCTTAACTATATTAGATCTTACTCCTTTGCTCTTTTTAATACAACTATCTTTTTTACGATCCACTAAAAATGAATATATTTTTGACCTTAAATCCACAAAATTTGTTACAATTTTACCACTAGTTTCATCTTTTAAAAGTCCTGGAACTTTTTTATTTACTAACGGAATTTCATATATGTTTTCGGATGGATAATTGCTAGTATCAAATTTATGTAAATCTTTTTTAATAACATCTTTATAGACATCATTGCATTTGATTTCATAAATATAACTATCAGTATCCGTATATAATAATTTACATTGATCTTGCGAAATTTTTTTTAACATATAATTATAATGAAAATCATATAAGCATACTTTTGATATATCAAGAATTGCCATACCTATATACAATGGCTTATTAAATTTCAATTCTAATTTCCTCATCTCAATAGCCATTAAATCATCATCAAAAATTGTTCTATTATGAAAATTTGGACTAGAAATCATATTTTTTGCTCCGTACCTCCCCCAGCATAACTATTTATCAGTCTAATTAATCTATGTTTGCAAATATTTTCCATGGTTTTGCCATAGATGGCGTTGATTTTTATTTTGTAATGCTCTTTATGAAAGTCTGTAATAGCTAGGGTGCGCAATTTTGTGTTAAGTTCGATATAGGGCTTTAGCCAAGTCGATTGTTTAAATTCAAGAACTCTATGAACTTTGGTTAATATTAACCCATGTTCCAAAACTTGTTTTAAACTTCGATAGTGTAAGATATATTTTTCTTTATTATATAAGGTAGTTAATAACTTAGGTAACTTACAATCTTGAGGTATACGGTGCTCTGGGCAAAATGGTAAATCTTTATGTTTATCATGTAAACTTTTTGGATAAGTTAAATCTACTTCTAAAATGTATCCCACTAAACTATCATCAGGTATTACTGTAACATCAATATTAGTGTCAGCCCATTTAAATCCTCCGTATGGAAGAGGTTGTATCATTCCATATCCGTATAAATTATTTATATCTAAATATAAAATATATTTTGAGGGTTGACTAGGATCATAATTTTTCATATACTTGTTGTTAGCTTGAGAGTAACGGTTTGAACATTGTGAAATTCCTCCTCGTAAGGCTTTTTCAATAAATATTATATCTATATCGTCTAATAATTCAAGCTCACATTTTGTAAATTTTAGCACACAATCCCAAGTGTAGCCTGGCACTGTATAATACCAAGCAGGATCTAAATCATGTGTCATATGACCAATCTCACGAAAGCTTTCAAAAACATCTGTAAGAAGCATTATATCAGTTTTAAGATATAGAAGACTATTCTAATAGATTTTTAATATTAAATTTATCCCAAAAAGTTTTGGCGTGCTGATACTGTTCTTTACTAATATGACTATCATTTAATTTGTTATAAAATTTATCTATGGGTGTTTCTTTAAGTTTATCCCAACAATTAATATAATCATAACAAAATACTCCTTTACGTGAAAGTAAATCAAATGTTTCCTCATCCAAATTATTAAATTCCTTTTTCAAATTTTTAAAATCCTCTTTTTGTAGCGACGACGATAACTTATCGAGAGAGGCTCCCCTGAATCTAAACGAATCAATAAAACGAAATTTAATTTCAGTATTTATATCCTGATACGTGAAAGAAATATATTTTTCTTTGTTAATAGGTAATAAACTTATTTTAATCAATTTGGCAAGATGCTTTATTATTAAGTAACTATCATAGCCTGTCAAATTGTGAAATACAATTGGAACAATAAATTTTTTCCTGTAATTTAAATTACAACTCTGATGGGCAAAATTACGAAATTTCCCGGAAAATGGTTGTGATCGCGTACGATAATATCATTGGTATTAAAGGGTTGTTCGCAAATCTCGCACATTTTTGCATCCAAAGTACTTACTGTCTCTATCATTGGAACAATATTTTTAAATTTAGATTGAACAAATTGAGCAATATGAGATATTTGCTTAGCAAACCAATCCATACAGTCTTCACCTGCATAGCTATTGAAATATGATTGATTATCGTCATATGAACATTTTAGATAATAAACTGCACTAAAAGCCCTATGGAACTGATACTTGGATGTTTTCAAATTTGGTTTATCTACAAAAGGTTCTAATATTGATTCAAAATCAGCGTAAATTATAAATGTAATTTTTTCCTTATGAAAAAAATTTCACAAAGAAGTCTTTGGGAAATGAAACTTTAGTTTTATTTTGATCTACACAATAAACTGTATGCTTGTTTAATTTGAAATCACTAAAAAAATAATTCAAACATCTATCACAAA